>JAAALK010000288.1:6194472-6229470 GCA_019279435.1 Zizania palustris | reverse complement strand
CCGTAATGATGGAATTGCTAGGACCAAGATAGTTTGTTGGAATTATAATGGAAAAACAACATCTTGACGGAAGTAAACAAACTAAACCGTACAATAAAAAGGTTCTTTGCTATGGATGTAGCTATGAATGGAATCGTTAACATAAATTGCAGTCACCCTCAAGCAAAACCTTTTGGTGAATCTTAGCCATCAGAGATCTCTAGGTTCACAGAATCCATGTTAGATGCAGGTTGAGCTGTAGGTTGAGCTAGCGGTGGAGATGGTGCTTTTGTAGCTTTTGAGGGAATCTCGTTGATACATTTGCAGATTCCCTTACGTCGCATAGACAACACCCATTCTAGATCTTCAATTTGCACAGGGTCCAAATTGTCCAAGTTCTTGCGGCGTCCAGTGATGATATTATTAATAATAATATTGATCTCAAACTTACAGTTTTGGGACCTCATCCTAAGCAATTTGCTCTTAGCCTTAGCAATTCTCTTTTGGATGAGGGCTTTCCTATCCAACATTTTGTTGCCAACGGAAGACTCTAGCATGTCGAAGCTAGGCTACATTATGTTGGTGGTCTCTTGCATGGATGGCCACACAATTGGCTTGACCGTATCATTTGTGTCATATATGGTGACACAGGCTGGGACATTGCAGAGCACAAAAAACACTTGCACCTTCTTGAGGAGCCCATCAGAGCGCTTCTCAAGTCTAGATATTCGCTCATGATATGACCACACAATCAACCAACATGTTACAACCTTCGATAAAGGTAACACTAACTCAAGTATCACCTACATCGACAACAGCCCAAGCTTTTGATAGCCCGAACAAACATAGTTGAGCAAAGAAGCTACAACCAGAGGAGAACAGCGCTACTCTATGAAGTTCAATTTAATATTAATGATAATTATATACTTCCTAAGTCGTGCACGTTGTTATTACTCAGGTTCACCAAAGTGGATTACAAGAACACACAACAAGGCGATGACTACCTGGAGGAACCACACTTGCAAAACGCATGACTTTTGATTCCTAGAAGCTATTGAGGTGAATGAGCACATTTTGGAAATTTTATAACGTCTAGTTTTCAATGACACTAGAGTTGACCAGTTTGGAAATACCATAATTGAGATCTGACTAGATTAGTTAAGGCTAGTCAGAAGGTTAATAGTCTATCAAACGTTCAACTTCCCATGCAAACCTATACCAATGTACAATATTTTGTGGAGCATACTACATATGGTGTGAAATCTTATCAGTTAAGTTTCCAACACAACCAATTACATGTCATTTGGACTTCCCAAGATGGAGTTATTGCCAAAAACACTAAAGACTACACAGAAGATCAACATCCACTCGGGAACCGCTCGAGAACTTTTATTCCGAAGAGACCATTCATAAAGTCTATTTGTTCGTTCCCATTACATGTTCATACCTATATAGGATGATTGTTCCTAGTATAAATATTCATGAACTCCAAAAACAAAGAAAGAGTTTGATAATTGATATACAAGAACCCTTTATTTAGCTGCGTGCTAACAACACTTGAGAGTAATCTCTACCCCTTTGATCTTGTGATTTCCTTCATGGGATTACAAAAGTGGCAACTTCATCCACTCCCAATTAGTGATCCTACTCCCTACAAGGTTTGTCTTGATTGATTGTATGTTGTGTTGGTTAGTTCTTGAGAGTGTGGTTGGGAGAATCCTTGATTTAGGTTGTCGGTTAAAGATGGTGGTTGGCTTCGAGTTTTATTTGCCAGGTTGCACTAGTTATCGCTGCCTGAAGCAAGTTATCTGACTATTCTACAACTAATTATTTGGTGATTGATCCTATGTCATGAAGATAGGGACAAGATGTCATATCATCTGGTATCAGAGCTTTCATTACCACGGTAGGATTCTTTACCCTTAGCTACATATATTTTTGTATTCATCCTATCCACCAAAAATCATAAAAATTGTCATAGCCTTTTGTTATAATCTGTTTATCTAGTGAGTCTTGTTATGTTTCAATCCATTCAAGTCTTTGTTTAGTTGTTGATCATATCTGAGCTTGTTTAGTATCATAGAAAAAAAGAAGAGTCAAAAAATAGAAGAAAGGAAGTTGCAAAAAAAGTGTTGGAAAGAAAGAAGAACTATCAGATTGTTGATATGCACAAGTGTTGAACCTGCCCATCAAGTTGTGTAATCAGTGTGCTATCCTTCTATTGGTGAAATTTCGTTTGTGTGTTGTTGCCTTGGTTACATCATTCATATCTCGTGATCAACACTAGGCATTGGATCTTTGGTTTGGATTGTTGCTTATCTTTACAATAACTAGAATTCGAATTGCTCCTTTGTGCATCTTTCCCCACCAAGCTCCACAAATAAGCCAATATCAAACTAAACACCAGTCGTGTATTCGATTAGCCATCACTCTTTGCCACCACACATAGTACTTTTGTAATCTGTAGGGAACTCATAAGAGTTTTGGTCGGTAAGAGAAGGTGCGGTTGTGGGAGCTACCATATTTTTTATAATACACAAATACCTATTGTTTGTATTTGAACTAACCTTACACAGGAATATGGAAGATGTTGAGGGATAAAATTGTGTTACTGTGGCATAATTAAATGAACTCCGGCAAAGCATGAAAGAGAGGCAAGACCGGTTGACCCAAGATCTTCGGGCTCTTATGGCTGAAATCAGAGGGCCTCATCAACTTCAAGATGTTGCGAGCAACCATGGTGAAGATGGAGAAAATTGTGGTGGAGGACCTGCTATTACAAGTGAACAAGAAAGAAGGAACTGAGGTGTTGCACATGGTAGAGGAAGAGAACGAGGTCAAAGAAATAATGACAATGATGAATCTCAAGATATAGATGGAGATAATCAGTCCCAAAATCGTTTTGGTCACCGACATCATCGAGGAGGCAACCATGAGGAGAGGTTTGGCAAACTGAAATTTACCATGCCAAATTTTGAAGGAGGATATGATCCTGAACCTTACTTTACTTGGGAGTTGAAGGTGGATAAGATATTTCACTTGCATAATTATTCAGCGGAGAAGAAATGAACCATGAATTCTCTTGAGTCGATGGATATGCTTTGATATGGTGGGAACAACTTCTCCATGATAAATAAGAAGTAGAAACTTCTATTGTAACATGGGATGAGATGAAGCGAGAAATGAGAATTCGTTTTGTGCTAAATCACTATCTGTATGATCTTTTTGACAAATTGCAAAATCTGAAGCAAGTAAGTTTCTATATTGAGGAGTATTATAAAGAGATGGAGAAGTCTATGATTAGAGCCAGTGTGTCTAAAGATGAAGACCAAACTATTGTACATTTTATGGTTGGGTTACATCGCAATATCCAGCACATCATTGAGTTTCAACCGTACCATCATCTTATTTATTTGATACATCAAGCAACTAAAGCTAAACGCCAATTGTAGCAAGATGCTAAGAACTGACATGCCCTTGTCATATGGCATGAGGACTATGATAGGAGGAGGCAAGTCAATCTCGATATTTACTGTTGCATCCTCATCGGTGAAAATATCAAATGGAGACTTACATCCTAATGTGTAGTATGTTAAAGGGAAGAATGTTGCTTGCCTCAAGTATGAGCTCTAAACCATTAGCATTCACCACTACTTAAGTGGGTTCTACAGCCAATAGTAGTAGGATTCAATACTTAAAGTGTGGAGGTCATGGGCAGTTAATCCGGAATTGTCCAAATAATCGTGTGTTCATTGTGAATAACAATGGAGAATATGAATCAGCTAGTGAAGAGGAAGTTGAGGAAGAATGTGAAGATGAAGCCCACGAAGATTGGGAACATACTAGATGTGAATTTGAGCAAGGTGTTACTCTTGTGGTGGCTCAAATTTTGAACATTCAAGTGAAAGAAACTAAAAATGGACTGTGACATAATCGTTTTCAAACTTTAGATAGAGTACAAGATAAAGTAGTCAAGGTGATCATTGATGGCGGGAGCTGCCATAATCTTGCTAGTCAGTGAGATGGTTGACAAACTTGGCTTGAAACTACAACGACACCCTCATCCGTATCATGTTCAATGGTTGGATAATTTAGGAGATATTAAGATTGGATATAAAGTAAAGGTTCCATTCAAAGTTGGTGAATATGTTGACACAGTGGAGTGTGATGTGGCCTCGATGTTTGTGTGCCACTTGTTGCTTGGAAGACCTTGGCAATATGATCGATATACTAAGCATTGTGAGAGAACAAACCAGTACACACTAGATTTAAAAGGGAAAAAGTTTGTACTCAAGCCTATGATGCCTCAACAAATCATGGCTGAGAACTTACAAAAGAAATCTGAAATTAGTCCAGCATGTAAAAGAGGAGAAGAGCAAAAGAAATTGAGTGATATTCACAATTCGGTGAGTAAGTTCCACAAGCAAAATTTGAGAGATAAAAAGAAAGGAGAGGGAGAGCATCCAGTTATGCTAGCCACAATATCTGAGCTAAGATAAGTGAGGAACAACCTAGATCAAGTGCTCTTTGTACTTGTGTGCAAAGACATTTTAATATCACTTAACAATGTCACCTCTCTTTCTAGTGTTGTGTCTCAATTTTTATAGGACTATGAAGATATTTTTCCAAATGAAACACTAGCTGGACTACCTCCCATTCATGGAATTGAACATCAAATTGATCTCATTCTAGAGGCTACACTCCCTAACCGTCCACCATACCGCACCAATCCTAAAGAAACAAAAGAAGTACATAGGAAAGTACAACACTTCTTGATAAATGTTTTGTTCATGAAAGCTTAAGTCCTTGTGATGTGCCTATGATATTAGTACCTAAAAGATGGTTCTTATAGGATGTGTGTTGACTATAAAGCTATAACCAATATTACTGCTCGTTATCATCATCCTATTCCACAGTTAGATGATATGCTTGATGAATTGAGTGCTTCCATAATATTCACTAAAATTGACTTGGCAAGTGGTTACCATCATATACGAATGAAAGTTGTATATGAATGGAAAACTGCATTTAAAACTAAATTTTTGTTGTGTGAATGGTTAGTTATGCATTTTGGATTGACTAATGCTCCTAGTACCTTCATGAGATTAATGAACCATGTCCTGTGAGCTTTCATTGGAAAATTAGTTGTTGTCTACTTTGATTATATTCTAATTTATAGCAAGTCTTTTGAAAATCATGTCAAACACATTCGGCAAGTCTTGGATGATCTTAGAAAGGAGAAATTATTTACTAATCTTGAGAAGTGTATTTTTTGCACAGACCATGTTGTATTTCTTGGCTTTGTTGTTTCAAGAAAAGGAATAGAAGTGGATGAATCAAAGGTGAAAGCCATCAAGGATTGGCTCACTCCTATGAATCGCTACTTATGGCCAAAGGAGTTTGTTATTCATTCCGATCATGAAGCTTTGAAGTACTTGAAAGGATAAGCTAAGTTGAACCAGTCGCCATGCCAATTGGGTTGAATTCATTGAATCAATTCCACACATTGCTAAATACAAGAAAGGTAAGGACAATGTGGTTTCCATACATTTCCATAAAGCATGTTGTCGAATCAACTCGAGGTCAAGGTATTGGTTCTTGAAAGTTTGATTTTTGTATAATAATGATCCTTAATTTTCAGACCGTGTAATCATTGTAAAGATGGAAAATATCACACACATGATGAATTCCTGTTTAGAGCTAACAAGCTTTGTGTTCTAAATTCTTCTATTAGATTGTTTTTATTGCAGGAATCACGTGGAGATGGACCATTTCATGTCCTTGCAAAGATCAATGATAATTCATACAAGATAGATATTCTAGCAAGATATGGTATGAGTATGACCTTTAATGTTTTTGACTTATCGCCATTCATATGCGAAGAAACTTTACAGCGGAGGATGACTCCTTTTTAAGAGGAGAAGGATGGCATGACCATGCCATCAACCAACATGTTACAGCCTCCAATACAAGTAATACCAACTCAAGTATGACCTACATCGACACCAACCCAAGCCTTTGATGGCCCAATCACACATAGTCGAGCAAAGAAGCTACAACAAGAGGGTAGCATGCTACTTTATGAAGATCAATTTAATATTAATGAGACTTATATACTGCCTAAGTCGTGCACGTTGTTATTACTCAGGTTCACTAAAGAGGATTACAAGAACACACAAGGCGATGACAACCTAGAGGAACCACAATTGCAAATCACATAACTTTTGATTCCTATAAGCTATTGGGTTAATGAGCACATTTTCGAAATATTATCAATTCTAGTTTTCAATGACACTAGAGCCGAACAGTTTGGAAATACTCCTTATTTAGATCTGACAAGATTAGTGAAGACTAGTCAGGAGGTTAATAGTCTATCAAATGTTCAACTTCCCATGCAAACATGTACCAATGTACAATATTTCGTGGAGCATACCACACATGGTGTGAAAGCTTATCAACATAAGTTTCCAACGCAACCAACCACACATCATTTGGACTTCCTAAGATGGAGTTATTGCCAAAACACTAAAGACTGCATAGAAGATCAATAACCCCTCAGAAACCACTCGGGAACTCTTGTTTCGAAGAGACCTTTCACAAAGTATATCTGTTTGTTTCCATTTCATGTTAATACCTATCTAGGAGGGCTATTCCTAGTATAAATATCCATGAATTCCTAAAGAAAAGCGAGACTTTGATAATTGATATACAAGAACCCTTTGTTTAGCCATGTGCTAACAACACTTGAGAGTAATCTCTACCCTTTTGCTCTTGTGATTTCCTTCGCGGGATTAAAGAAGTGGTGGCTTCATTCACCCCCAATTGGTGCTCCTACTCTATTCAAGGTTTGCCTTGATTTATTGTAGGTTGTGTTCATTAGTATTTGAGAGTGTGGTTGTTGGGCGAATCCTCGATTCAGGTTACTAGTTAAAGATGGTGGTTGGCTTCGAGTTTTATTTGCTAGGTTTCACTAGTTATCGCTGCTTGTAGAAAGTTATCCGGTTGTTTTATATGTAATGATTTGGTGATTGATCCTACATCGTTAATATCGGGACATCATGTTGTATCAGCTCAGCATCATTGCCTATTGGATGGATAGTGATTTTCCCAAGAGGCATGACTAGGGAAGCCTTAGAGGGAAGAAACGAACGGTGTCTAAAATTTCATGTTTGTTTGGTGTAAGGTGTTGCAGGCTAGGGGTGCCAATTTATAGCCGGGATAATTGCACATTTTCCCTAAAGTTGAAGTGTCAATGCTGATTTACCCCAAAGTTGGAACTCTTTGCAGAAATACCTCAAACTTCTGAAAGTTAGATTGCAAATTTACCCTACTTTAATTTTTCTTCAAATTTTAATTGCTTTCTCCATTTTCTATCATATGATGTACCTGTTATACCCTTTGTTGTTATACTCCTATTTAGGCCCCGCGGCACAGCATCCCTCCCCACCGGTGGTGGCCACGCTCCCCTCCGGCACCCCCGCGTTGTGGCTCCTCTCCGCTGTCCCCGCATTGTGGCTCTTCTCCAATGGTCCCACATTGTGGCTCCTCTCCGACACCCCCACGTGTTGTCTCCTCTCTGTCGCCCCCGTGTTGTGGCTCCTCTCAGATGGCCCCCATGCATTGTCTCCTCTCCACTGGCCATCTCATATTCCCATAGCTTGCTGCCATCATTCACATGTAGGTTGCAGCCCTCCTGCAGTAATAGCTCGCTCGAACAAATTTCTCATTTTCGTGAGGCCAGGCTGATGAGCTCTGATTGATCATGCTCTTCAACATAATGAATGTAATCACACCATAATAGAACAAACTACAGTGTCAATTTCACCGAAATAAGTTGTGACTGCATGCAATAGATAATTTAAACCATATCACACAAAGAACAGTTTAACAACATACCAAATATTCCTGAACTCTACTTTCATAATGCACTTCAATATCACCAAAAAAATCATGACTGTAACAACAGAGACATGAGACTAGCAAAATAAGTGAGTTCACCACTCACACAAACAAAATAAGTGAGTTCACAGTAGTAAGATAACACATTCTTACTAAATATATGCAGAACAGTACAATATAGTATAGACAATATGGTCATGGGCATGGGCATGGGCATGGACAGTATAGAACATGCAACCAGAACAGTACAATCAGCAAAGTTAATGACAATACCCGACCCAGAACAATACGGATAGAACGGTGCATGCGGTTTGGCAGTAGGGAGATGGGAGACGACAACGGCTGTGATGGAGACGGGAGACGGGAGACGACATCGGCCGTGCTTGAGACAGCGGTGGCATTATAGGAGTGGTGATAGAAGTTCCCTAGCGAATGAGCGGTGATGACCGCACCCATGATGCCCTAGCGCAGCAATGGCGACAGCCGCACCCGCGATGCCCTAGCGTGGGAGGCGGCAGCGATGGGTGGCAAACGATGACTACAGAGATGAAATAGCAATGGGTGGTGTCACGGGAGCGGTGGCGTCTGTGCTTGAGACAACAACTATGGGGGTCCAGTGATGGGCTGCTGGGCAGGAGGCGAACGGATGCAGAAATGGAACGAGAGAGAAGGTTGAGCGGCAATGAGTGAGGGTATAACAGGAATTTAGAGAAGGAGATATAGAGAAACCAATTAAAATCTGAAGAAAACTTAAAGTGGGGTAAATTTGCAATCAAACCTGATAAGTTTGGGGTATATCTGCAATGGATTTCAACTTTGGGGTAAATCAACAATGGTCCCTCAACTTTGGGGAAATGTGTAATTTTCCCTTTATAGCCAACTTGGTGGCTAATTTTGTAAATATGACCCGAAGACAAATATGGCTGCTTGTAATTAAGACTAAAGGATATGGTCAAATTAATTGCATAGATATAAATAATTACTTTTGATATGCATCCATAATTGCACATATATAAATATTTAATTTGGATATGAATCTATCTTAATCCTGTAATTTTTTTTTGCAATTGAAACCATCAACAACTTCTTAAAGTAGCTTGATATATTAAAGAAGAAACAATCTTGTAATATAAGAGCATGCATTGATTTGAGAGATATGAATAAATTTAAACCTACATAGGAATATCATATGCCCATAGCTAACATGTTAAGTAATGATTCTTCTAGATATAAAGTAATTAGTTTTTTAGATGTTAGAGATAGTTATAACAAATTTTTCATGGCAAAGAAGATGTGTTTTAGACTAATTTTTGATGCCCTTGTTTTGTGGGACTTTTTGAGTTGGTTGTTATAACTTTTTGGTCAAATAAGGCCGTCTATACATATCTATGAGCTATGAATTTAATTTTTCATAATATTTTTTCTATTGTATTAGAAATAAATATTAATAATTCAGATTGGTTTGATCATCATTTAGCCAATTTATATCATCTTTTGAGACATTGTGCATTCGGTGTGTCATTTGGAAAATATTGAAGTTTTATAATCAACGAGCGTGGTATGGAAATAGATCCCAAGAAGATAGAATCAATCAGAATATTAGAAGAACCCACATGTAAAAGAGATGTAAAAAGTTGTTAGGAAAACTCAATTACTAAGTACCATTCATATATAATCTTGTAGGGAAGATTATATCCAATGTTTCTTTACTTCAGTGAAAACATGAAGTCGAATTTACTTGGGGGCATAGTAGCAAAGAGCATTTAAAAATATTATGCGCTAATTATTGAGACCTCCTTAGTGTAGGAAGATGGCGGGAACGAGTAAATTGTTGCTTAATTGAGTCATCTCTTGCTTGATGCCAAAAGGTGGTATGTGTTTATATAAAAAGCAATGCTTATCCTTATATTATGCTTAATTTATTGTCTAGTGCATCTATAGTACCATATCAAACTAATGTGATTAAATACATGCATGCTACAACAACCAATTCTTAGTGCTATAATTCGAAAGTTGGCATATGCTTTATAGAATATGATCTAATATGTGAATCATTGTGTGCTGAGAGGACAAGTTGTGGACTAATTTATTATTGATCATATCATTAAGGATGAAGAAATAGTTGGTGATAATGGTATTGTGTGTCCTTGGAAACTTTATTTTGATGGATCAGTTTGTAGGGATCAACAAGTTATTCTTTTTGCATTGATTTTATATAGAAATATTGTCTATTGAGCATCAGTTAGTTTGGAATAAAATTATACTAATAATCAAGCTGAATACGAAGCTATACTTATCAGGCTTACAAAATTGGGTGGTCATGGTTGTTAAAGATATATGTGTTTTTGAGTATTCCACTTTTAGTTGTTCAACAGAATGGAAGAGAAGCCATATGCTTTAATACAATTTTGAAAAGTTGTTTAGACAGATGTTAGTCATATCCCGTGGGAAGAAAATCCTAAGCCTAATAATATAATTAGCACAACAAGCATCGGATTATAAAGTTAAGGTGGGAATATTTTTCTTGTTAAGAGAGCTGATGCTAATTGATAAATCTAACCCACTAGATAGATTGGACTGATCAGATTGGAGAAATCCATTTGATAATTTCTTAAAAGGTCTGAGCCATACAAGCGGTAGGAAAATTCGGTGACAAGCTTTCAAGTCTACTTCATTGGATAATTTTTATATCGTGAAACCTTAGATGGTTTATTTTTGAAGTGCTTATGTCTTCATCAATCTACATACCAATGGGTGAAATATACAGAGGGATATGTGGAAAACATTAGTCGGCTCATAAGATGCAGTAGTTATGCCCAAGAACAGGTTTATAATTGGACAAAGCTAAATTGTTCAGACTAGCTTCTCAAGTTTGGGAACAATCTTCTTGGTCAAATGGCGATCTGTAAGTTCCATCATTTTATTTTGGAAGTGAAAAAATATTTTTAGTATTTTACACAACATGGTATTGAGTTTTCTTTGATACTTTGCATTCTCAGGTTCCGTGGATCATACTACAGTCATGTTGTAGCTTTTAAAGTAGTGAGACCTAAACGCTTTAACGCATATGTACCATGATTTTGAACAGGAAGTTTACATTATGATGTTAGTTTATTTTTTTCCTGCCACTAGCATTTGACAAATCATACTTATATGTATATTGACTTTATTGATTGTATCAAAAAGATTTGTTACATAATCCATGCTTGCTGAAAGGTTCGCCGTAAGAACGTTGTGCAATTTATCAGTGCCTATACAAGATAGCTCGATTTATATATTGTAACATGGATATTACAATAGTTAGATTGTAGTATTTGTATATAAAGTGTTGTATTGGTTCAACCCTACTGTATACAATACATAAAAAAGTAATAGTTCTAGGAACAAAAATAACATGATCTAAATGGAGTACAAAATAATGCATTATATTGAACATATCAAGACTGTTGACCACGCCACTTTGCCTAGTACAATAGCAAATGATCACATAATGTTATAAAAAGTGGATTCAAATAGCATAATGATGGAATTGCCAGGACCAAGCTAGCTTGTTGGAATTATAATGGAAAAACAACATTTTGATGGAAGCAAACAAATCTAAACCATACAGTAAAAAGGTTATTTGCTATGCATGCAACTGCAAATGGAAACGTTAACATAAATTGTAGTCGCCCTCAAGCAAAACTGTTTGGTTAATCTTGGTCATTAGGGATCTCTAGGTTCACGGAATCCACGTCAGTTGTAGGTTGTGTTGTAGGTGGAGCTAGCGGCGGAGATGATGCTTCCGCAGCCTTTGAGCAAAGCTCGTTGATACGTTTGTGGATTCCGCTACGACGCATAGTCAACACCCATTCTAACTCTTCCATTTTCTCAAGGTCCAAATCGTCCAAGTCCTTGCGGCGTCCGGCAATGATATCACTCATAATAATATTGACCTCAAACTGATGGTTATTGGACCTCATCTTGAGCAATTTGCTCTCAGACTTAGTAATGTTCTTTTGGAGGAGGGCTTCCCTGTCCAACATTTTCTTGCCAACGGAGGTCTGAGGCATGTCCAAGCTAGACTGCATCATGTTGGTGGTCTCTTGCACGGATGGCCACACAATTGGCTCGGCCATATCATCTGTGTCATATATGGCGACACAAGCTGGGACATTGCAGAGCACAGACAACTCTTGCACCTTCTTGAGGAGCCCACCAGAGCGCTTCCGAAGTCTAGATCTTCGCTCAGCATTATTGTCTATTGGATGGATAGTGATTTTCCCAAGAGGCATGGCTAGGGAAGCCTTATAGGGAAGAAAAGAATGGTGTCTAAAATTTCGTGTTTCTTTGGTGTAAGGTGTTGCAAGCCAAGGGGTGCCAATTTATAGCCAACTTGGGGGCTAATTTTGTAAATATGACTTGAAGACAAATATGGCTGCTAGTAATTAAGAGTAAAGGATATGATCAAATTAATTGCATAGATATAAATAATCACTTCTGATATGCATCCATAATTGCACATATATAAATATTTAATTTGGATTTGGATCTATCTTTATCCTGCCATTTTTGGTGCAATTTAAACCATCAACAACTTCTTAAAATAGCTTGATATATTAAAGAAGAAACAATCTTGTAATATTACAGCATGCACTGATTTTAGAGATAAATAAATCTAAATCTACATAGGAATATCATATGTCGATAGCTATCATGTTAAGTAACGATGCTTCTAGATATAAAGTAATTAGCTTTTTAGATGTCAGAGCTAGTTATATAAAAAAATTCATGGTGAAGAACATGGTTTTAGACTACTTTTTGATGCCCTTGTTTTTTGGGACTTTTTGAGATGGTTGTTATAACGTTTTGGTCTAATAATGTTGTCTCTACACTATGAGCTATGAATTTTTTTCATGATATTTTTTTGTATTATATTACAAATAAATATTAATAATTCAGATTGGTTTGATCATCATTTAGCCGATTTATATTGTCTTCTGAGACGTTGTGTTGGTATGGATTAATAATGAATACACTCAAATGTGCATTCAGTGTGTCGTTTGGAAAATATTTAGGTTTTATAATCAACGAGCATGGTATAGAAATTAATCCAAAGAAGATAGAATCGATCAGAAAATTAGAAGAATCGACATGTAAAATAGATATAAAAAGTTTTTAGGAAAAATCAATTGCTAAGTACCATTGATATATAATCTTGTAGGAAATATTATATCCAATGTTCCTTTACTTCAGTGAAAACATGAAGCAATATTTACTTGGGGGCATAGTAGCGAGGAGCGTTTAAAAATATTATGTGCTAATTATTGAGACCTCCTGCAGTGCTTAGCACACCCAAGTGTGGTGAGCTCTTCAAGTAATACATCGCTGCAGACGATACAATGATCGATGTGATATTAATGTAGGAAGATGGCGGGAAGGAGTAAATCATTGCTTAATTGAGTTGTCTCTTGCTTGATGCCAAAAGCACGTATGTGTTTATAGAAAAGATATGTTTATCCTTACATTATGCAAGTAGCAAGATACGAAATTATTTGTTTTCTAGTGCATCGATAGTACGTTATCAAATTAATGTGATTATATACATGCAAGCTACAACAACCAATTCTTAGTGGTAGAATTCGAAAGTTGGCATATGCTTTTATAGGATATGATCTAATATACGAATCATTATGTGCTGAGAGGACAAGTTGTGGCTTAATTTATTGTTGATCATATAATTAAGGATGATGAAATAGTTGGTGATTATGGTATTGTGTGCCCTTGGAAACTTTATTTTGATGGATCAGTTTGTAGGGATCAACAAGTTATTCTTGATGCATTGATTTTACCTAGAAACATTGTCTCTTAAGAATCATTTAGTTTGGAATAAAATTATACTAATAAACAAGATGAATATGAAGCTATACTTATCGGTCTTACAAAATTTGGTGGACATGGATGTTAAAGATATATGTGCTTTTGAGTAGTAACTTTTAGTAGCTCAGCGGAATGGAGGTGAAGCCATATGCTTTAATACAATTTTGAAAAGGTGTTTAGGCTAATAATTTAATTAGCACAAGAAGCGTCAGATTATAAAGTTATGGTGGGAATGTTTTTCTTGTTAAGAGAGCTGATTATAATTGCTAAATCTGAGCCCCTATGATAGATTGGAATGAGCTGATTGGAGAAATCGATTTATTAATTTCTTAAAAGGTCTGAGCCATACAAGAGGTGGGAAAATTTGGTGACAAGCTTTAAAGTATACTTCATTATAAAATTTTTATATCATCCAACGATAGATAGTCTATTTTTGAAGTGCTTATGTGTTCATCAATCTACATACCTATGGGTGAAGTATACAGAGGACTATGTAGAAAACATCAGTCAGCTCATAAGATGTAGTAGTTACTAAAAAGAACAGGTTTTTACTAGGACAAAGCTAAATTGTTGGGACTAGCTTCTCAAGTTTGGGAACAAGGACTCTTCTGGGTCAAATGGCGATCTGTAAATTCCATCATTTTATTTGGGAAGTGGAAAAAAATAGTTTTAGTATTTTACACAACATGGGATTGAGTTTTCTTTGATACTTTGCATTTTCAGGTTCTGCGGATCATACTGTATTTCTGATGTAGCTATTAAAGTAGTGAGACCTAAACACATTAGCGTATATATGTATCATGATTTTCCACATGATGTTTGCATTATGATGTTAGTTTGTGATTTTTTTCCTGCCACTAGAATTTGACAAATCACACTTATATGTATATTGACTTGATTGATTGTATCAAAAAATGTGTCATAATCCATGCTTGCAGAAAGGTTCGCCATAAGAACATTGTGCAATTTATTGGTGCCTATACAAGACAACCCAATTTATATATCTATACTAATATATAATTGGCGAGTTCGTTTACTCATCTAGACAATCTGAGCCATCCATTCGTTACTCATACTCATTGAAACGATCACGACCGTTGATCACCTTCCATGCATTGCGTTCCTTCCATGCAGGGAAACTCAACTAATCAATCACCCGATTCCCCTCCATGCGTTCCTTCCATGCAGGGAAACCCAACTAATCAATCACCTGATTCCCCTCCATGCAGTTCCTTCCATGCAGGGAAATCTCTTCCGTCAGCCCTCCCCCATCGCCGAGCTGCCACCGCGCCGACGCCCACCGCCGAGCGGCCACCGCGTCGACGCCCCCAGCCGAGCGGCCACCGCGCCGACGCCCACAGTCGAGCCGTGTCGCCGGACGCCGAACGCCGGACGCCGAGCCGATCATCCCGCCGCGGCGCAGAACGCCCAGCAGCGGCGCCGATCGTCCATCCGCGGCGTCGACCGCCCAGAAGCGGCGCCAAACAACCACCGAGCGGAACAGGTACGCATACATTAATACACAAATTGTAGCAACAACGGCTGAATAAAAATACAGGTACTCATACATTAATACACCATACACAAAATGTAGCGAAGCTGAGCCGAACGCCTAGAGGCGAGGCTTCTCCCGTCGCGCCCAACGCCCTAAAGCGGCGCCGAACGCCCAGAGGCGAGGCGAGGCGACTACCGACGCGCCGTCGCGTCGAACTGCCACCGAGCGCAACAGGTACGCATACATCAACACACAAATTGTAGCAACAACAGCTGAATTAAAATACAAATGCCAGAATTTCTCTCGTCGCGCCGAACGCCCAGAGCCGACGCTCTCGTCGCGCCGAACGCCCAGAATTTCTCTCGCCGCGCTGGACGCCCACAGCCGACCTACAACACACATTTTCCCAGTCAAGCGTAGCAGGTACGCATACAACAACACATTGAGCATGTAATGGTTGTCAGCCAAACCATGATTAATATTAACACCAGAAGTTTCAGCAAGAACTGTGAGAAAAATAAAATCCAATTGCAGCAAGAATTGCTTACATCCCTGCATGATAGGTAGCTAGAAAGGTGCTTCAGAATTAATATGCTGGTTCTGCCTAATGCATTCCCGCCGTGCTGGACGCCCACAGCCGACCTACAACACAAGTTTTCCCATTCAAATGCAGGAGGTACACATACATCAACACAAAATAGCTAGGAAGGTAATTTCCACAGTCAGCGATAAAGCTCAATGTTGATTTCCAGAGCATCAAAGGTAATTTCCTTTGGTTCATTTGTAGTTGGGTACAACCAGAGTACTATACTACTCTCATTGTCTATGTGGTTTAATAAACAAAACTGACCATGATACCATATATTAGTGTGCATTTATTAGACCAGATACCACATTTCTTATACCAGATAACACATATTGCTTAGATGTAAATTAATACACCACCTGAGTCCTTTACCTACTTACTTGAAGATGCTGAATTGTTGATATTGACCAACATATAAATAACCAATGAGTTCCTCCTTTCAGCTAGAGTTTAAGGTAAACAACAAGGTATTGTGCAAACCAGTCTAAATGTGCTATCACTACTCACTTGTTCAAACATATTTGCTATGGCATATAATCAGTTTGTTCATATTTGATATGGCTAAGATTCATAGTTCTATGTTCAATTATTACAGTTATAGATCGTACAAATAAGGTTTGATCTATCACTTCTCACAATGGGAACGGAAAAACGTGGTCGGACTGCATTGATAGATATTACAAACCATGTCAAAAAAGGTACCATTGATATTGCCTAACTACATTTCAAAAGTTATAGGGACATATCATACCTTGGTACCATTGATGTCAACTTATTAATCCTAACATACCTTGGTACCATTGATGTCAACTTATAGGGACATATCAGTCACCTTACGATAACGAGGTTCGTAAGAGGGAAGAGAAGAATAGAAAACAACGAGAATATCGTGCAAGGATAAAGGCTGGGTCATCTCCAAATATTCCAGGTACGTTTTTCAGCCCTAAGATACCTTGCTACATATTTGTGCATCGTGTTTATGTACAATTTGTAAACTTGTAGGAACGCAACAGTCACCGGACGACAATGAGACGCGTAAAAGGGAAGAGAGAAATAGAAAACAACGAGAATACCGTGCAAGCAAGAAGGCTCAACAAACCAATAACCAGAGAGATGGAATGGATAAGTTTGAATCATCTCCATATAGTTCAGGAACTACATCATCAGTAGTAGATCAACAATCACCATATGGGACCGGGTATTCAACAGTTCTAGAAGCATCAACGATGCTACAATCTAATGAGTTGACCTTTGCGGGTATTTCTTACACAAATTATTCCTTTTATGTTTCACTTCATTTCATATCAACTTGGATGACATTTTTATGCATTGTATTGTACGAACCCACTCTGTAGGAAGTATTCTATCACCATATGGGACTGGGATTTCAACAGTTTTGCAAGCCTCAAGTGTCGAAGATAAGGAAAATCATGAACAAGATGAACCCGTTGATTGGCTACATAGAAATGATAACTACATGAAACTATATAAAGGTCTCATTCTATATTTCTATACTAAATTGCATTTGTGTATCCATGAAAATATAAACAGACACTCATTTAGTAGATGATGTAGACAAGAGGGGATGGAGGAACATAAAACAACGGGAATATCGCGCAAGAAGAAAGGCTGAAGAAATCGACGAGCATGGAGAATGGATAATAAATAAAAAGCATTGTGGATACAAAAGATGTGCAGATGACAATAACATGGATGAAACCAATATGTGTCAAACACCTCTACAACAAAGTAATGGAGAACCAAATGGTACATTTGGCAGTGCTCTATTCGAGCCTACGCACTCGAGCTGGCATGATGAAGGTGCCTTGTACTGGTATTCCTTTTCATTTAGTGATTATTATTGTTTATACATTGATGAAACTAACATACTATCTCCTATGATGCCATAGATCGTTTACAATATCAAGATGAATTGGACAATACAGAAGACGAAGAAAGCAGACAACTTCGCGGTGAAGGTAATACAGAGTACCTTCATATATCATAAAATCATAAAATTATAATAACTTTTCCTTATGATATTCTTATTAAGTTTATTAATAACAGATGCATATGATTCGTATTGTTTGCTTGTTGATCATGTTGAAGAGAATACCACAGAAGATATGTGTGACATTGTGTACTATAATTTACCAAAGAAGCACATATCCTTAAGAAAACTTTGTAATTGTCAATATTGTGGTGCTATGAGGTTTCAGTTTGAACCACCAGGATTTTGCTGTAGAAAGGGGAAGATAAAAATACATATTCCCGAGGTGCATGCTGAGTTAAAAAGACTGTTTACAAGTCAAGTACATGATGATGCAAAGTATTTCAGAAAATATATACGGTACTTCAACTCTCATTTCTCTTTCACAAGCCTAGGAGTTACTTTGGATCATCGAGTTAGCACAGCATCCGGAACTGGTATATATACATTCCGTGTGCATGGTGCCTTGTATCATCGTCTAGACCATCTGGTGCCGGGTTCTAAAGGTCCGCGTCATTTGCAACTATACTTCTATGATACAGATGATTCAAACTTGGATCATCGAGTACGAAGGTCTCCGGACCTTGATATCAATATTATCAGAAATATACTGATAATATTACAAGAGAACCCATACGTACAGACTTTCAAAAGAGTTGGGACTATGAAAAACATAGATGACTATGTGATTGAACTAAATACTGATGTAACTCCTGACCAACGAAGGTATTGAATATTTCTCATTACTTACATATATATATCTATTTAACTATTAAGGTTTCCTATTTTGTACATTAATTTTGTTGATATTACGTTGTAACGAAGTTTACTTTTGTCCAAACAAGGTACAATGCGCCCACAGCTTCACAAGTTGCTGCTATATGGTCTGAAGGGAACGATCCACAAAGAAGTTTTGATCGGAGTGTGCTTGTATATGCTAGAGGGGATCGTCCGCTCTATATTAAAGCATATTATGGTTGTTACGACCCATTGGCATATCCTTTATTCTTCCCTAGAGGGGAAACCGGCTGGAATCTAAATATGCCGTACTATGGAGAGTCTACAAGCCATACTACTATGAAGCCTGATGAGCAGTATGAGATTCCATCTACCATGCAATCCACTGTGGAAGCCACTTCTGTTGATCCTACAGGTATCTTAAACAGTGAAATTAAATATCTTTGATGGATGTATCTACTTACATTTCAATTTTGTGTAGATTATGGTGAATGCGATGATGACATACAGGAAGGTGATTACATAAGTAGAATGATAGACGAAAACCAGTCAACAAGGTTTGTGACAGCAAGAGAATACTACTGTTTCTTGCTACAAGTCAGACATGGGCTTTTCAATGTTCTGTCATTTGGAGGAAGGTTATTCCAACAATGGGTCGTTGATATGTATATCAAGATCGAGTCTATGAGGCTTGATTGGTACTCTAACCCCAATAACCAAAAACTTCTACGAGCTGAATTATACCAAGTAAGTTATTGATAAGTTGTTATTCTTGAGAGAAATCACCCCACATTTATACCACATATAAATGACCAGTTCATGATGTGTTTTGTTTGCTTAGGGTCTGGTTGATGTCATTTCTGCTGGAGAAACTAGACCTGCGGAGGTTGGCAAGAGAATTGTGCTTCCTCGCAGTTTTACAGGGGGTGATCGAGATATGCAACAAAGATTTCTCAATGCAATGGCTATTGTCCAGCGTTTTGGCAAACCCGATTACTTCATTACGATGACTTGTAATCCATACTGGGACGAGATTACAAGCAATCTTGAAATTGGCCAAAATCCACAGGATAGACCAGACCTGGTATCAAGAGTATATAGGGCCAAATTACATGCCTTGAAAGATATATTAATCAAGAAAAAATATTTTGGAGATGTTGCAGCGTATGTGCATGTTACTGAGTTTCAAAAGAGAGGATTACCACATGAACACATCTTGTTGATCATGAACTCAAGCGTAAGTTAACAAGTCCAGAAGGATATGACAGAGTAATTTCGTCTGAAATACCAGATAAGGAGAAGTATCCTGTATTGCACAATCTGGTTGTTAAGCACATGCTTCATGGACCATGTGGGATACTAAATAGAAGGTGTGCTTGTATGATTGATGGAGAGTGTCGTTTTCGATATCCTCGACAATTCTGTGCAGCAACACAACAAGGAAGAGATTCATATCCTTTGTATAGGAGGAGAGATGATGGACGTCGTGTAAGGATAAGAGGTGCAGAGTTAGATAACAGGTGGGTGGTTCCGTACAATCCTGGGTTACTTATGAGATTCAACTCTCACATTAATGTTGAGGCTTGTTCAAGTATCAAGGCTATTAAGTACCTATTCAAATATGTATACAAAGGTCATGACCGTGCTTCGTTCTCGGTTGACCCTGCTCAAAAGGAAGGTGTAATAATCGATGAGATTCGTCAGTATAGGGATGCTAGATACATATCACCACCAGAAGCTGTACATAGGATTTATAGTTTCCACATGTTTGGTGTGTACCCATCTGTTTTGCAACTCCACTGTCATCTGCCTAACATGCAAAGTGTTATTATTGATGAGAGGAAAAATCTCATTGATGTAGTTAATCAACCGTCTTCCACTATGACGACACTTACAG
Source organism: Zizania palustris (assembly GCA_019279435.1). Taxonomy (NCBI): domain Eukaryota; kingdom Viridiplantae; phylum Streptophyta; class Magnoliopsida; order Poales; family Poaceae; genus Zizania; species Zizania palustris. The sequence goes on along the minus strand of JAAALK010000288.1, from coordinate 6,209,027 downwards.
AGTACTTCAAGATGAATCGAGTGGACAACAATGCAAGAAAACTATTGTATAGGGAGTTTCCAGAACACTACAGGTGGATTACTGGTAGTAGAAAATGGCAAAAGAGAAAGCAAAAGAGAAGACAGATTGGGCGGGTTGTGTATGCACATCCTGCTGAAGGGGAAAGATATTTTTTGAGAATGCTTCTAAATCATGCTAGAGGTGCACTCTCATTTGAGGATTTAAGAACTGTGTCTGGCATCACCTACTCTACTTTTAGAGAAGCATGCGAGAAGAGAGGGCTTATAGAGACAGACATGACACTTGATGATTGCTTGAGTGAGGCCGTGACATTTCAGATGCCATCAGCTCTACGAAGGTTATTTGCGACTATTCTTGTATTTTGTGAGGTAACCAACATCCGTGGACTGTGGAACAAGTACAAGGATTCAATGTCTGAAGATTTCAGACGAGACAATTCTAACTCATCAGTAGTGGAACAAATGGTGATTAGATGCATTCGAGATTTAGTTCAATCAATGGGAAAGGATATCAGCAGTTTTGATCTTCCAGAGTTAATTGATACAGGTAATTGGAGACCTTGTCTGCATTAATCTAAATTGTTTTATGAGTTGATGATATAATTCGCTAACACTTTTGTACTTCATGTGAATCAGGTGAATATTCTGATGACGTAATGAGGGAGGTTAGAGAGGAGCTATCTTTGGGCGCAGACCAGGAACATCCTGATTTATATACATCTCTTAATGAGGAGCAGCGTGGTGGATTTGATGAAATAATACATCACGTCTTTGAATCAAAGAGTCAGGTGTTTTTTGTTGATGGCCCAGGAGGAACGGGAAAAACATTCCTATACAAGGCACTTCTTGCTAAAGTGCGATCAGAGGGATTAATAGCTATTGCAACTGCGACTTCTGGTATAGCGGCGTCGATATTGCCCGGAGGACGCACAGCACACTCAAGGTTCAAGATTCCAATTAAGCTTGGAGACAATAGCATGTGCAATTTCACAAAGCAGAGTGGCACGGCGGAGTTGCTTCGTAGGGCGTCCTTGATTATCTGGGATGAAGTTGCTATGATAAATCGTCGGGCGGTTGAGTGCCTCGATAGGTCCCTACAAGATATTATGAATTGTTCTTTGCCATTTGGTGGAAATGTTTTGACATTTGGTGGTGATTTCAGACAGGTGCTTCCGGTCATAACACGAGGGACAAGAGCACAGATAACAGACGCTACATTGTTGAGATCTTATTTATGGGAAAACATCAGGAAGATACGATTGTCACGTAACATGAGGGCTCAATATGACCCTTGGTTTTCAGATTACCTCCTTAGAATTGGGAATGGAACTGAACAAACAGTCGAGGGTGATTATGTCAATTTGCCAAAAGATATTGTGATTGCTTATACAGAAACTGAAGAATCCATAAACAAACTTGTCCAAAATATCTTCCCATCACTTGAGGAGAATGTAAGATCATCAACTTACATGAGTACACGTGCCATCCTTTCCACAAAAAATGAATATGTAGATCAGATAAATGAAAAGATGGTTGACAATTTCCCAGGTGAGGAAAAGGTTTATTATAGTTTTGACTCTGTCGATGATGATTTGAGCTATAACTACCCCATCGAGTTTCTGAATTCACTCACTCCAAATGGTCTCCCCCCACATGTTCTCAAAGTAAAAGTCAATTGTCCTGTAATCCTTCTCCGCAATCTTGATCCTAATAATGGCTTGTGCAATGGAACCAGATTGATGGTTAGATCATTTCAAGACAATGCGATTGATGCTGAAGTTGTTGGTGGCCAGCATGTCGGCAAAAGAGTGTTCATACCTAGGATACCTATGTCTCCGTCGGATGATATTGCACTTCCTTTTAAGTTCAAGAGGAAACAATTCCCGATTCGCTTGAGTTTGCAATGACCATAAATAAAGCACAAGGGCAAACTATCCCAAATGTTGGCATCTACCTTCCAGAGCCTGTGTTCTCACATGGGCAACTTTATGTCGCGTTGTCTAGGGGTGTGTCAATGCAAACAACAAGGATTTTAGCTAAGCCAAAGGATGGGTTAGATCCCACGGGGAAGACCACTAAAAACATCGTGTATAGAGATGTTTTGGATTGGTGAAGAGTGGACCTTACAGTATCCCATTTCCATTATTTAAGGTGACCTTTGACCATTTCCCATTTGGCTTAATATTTGCTATTACTGTACCATTTTCCTTCTTGTGACTTCTGAAATTGAATGTGGAGGTTTTATTATGTAGTGGAATCCTAGAGGTTTTTGTTGGTGGTTTACTTGGCTTGATGCTTATGTTTTTGTATGGCAACCTAATTGGCTTTGGTATAAATCTAAAATAATATTTTCTCAAGTGTTGGTTATGTTTTATTAATCACTGACTTTGAAAAGTCATTAATATGTGTTGTTTACTGCAGTTGAGAGATTTTCATTACACCTTATGATCAATATATGGAGTCCGTCAATATTTTTATGCTATTGGGGTCTAGGTTCAGGATGAGGTTTGAGGGAGAAGAGGCATTTAAGAGCAAAGGTATCTGTGAGGATTTTGACTATGGTGTTATGCTTTCAATTATGAAATCAGATTGTGTTGAATTCTACCTGTGTTTGTTCTACTGATTTATTTCATGTCTTCTGCTGCTAAGTGGACATCTAGGGTTTTTTACTTATATTTTATAATTATTTACTCCAACTGAAATTTGTCACCTTTTGTTTAGCAGACAGCTCAGCTACTTATGAGGTAAGCTGCCAGGAAACAAGTTTGCATTGTTGGCTTACAGGAATTTTAGGTTTAGATTGTCAAGGAATATATTGAGTGATCAATTACAACATAGAGTACATGGTCAATAGGGGCTAATGAAGAGTCACCAAGGTTACTACAACTTGCTATTAATCTTATAATAACTTGCTGACCTCTTTTGGTGTGAATTTTAATTTATCTCATTATTTTCTTAAAGTTTAAGATATTTATTATATCTTGATTTTAACTCTGATGAATTATATGAAGATCTCTTGTTCTAATAATGTGATGTATTGATTGGAGTAACTCTAGCCAGCAAATCAGAATGGGGCTGGTTATCGTAAATTAGAATTTGATGTATTGGAGGAGGGCTAGGCGCAAGAGAGTCCGGCACACGAACAAGCTAACTGCAGGCATGAAGCCCAATAGATCGAATTGGGGAAGATAGAGGACCGAAGATGAGGAACCGAGGAGTCAACGGCCCACCACATGGTATCCCTGAAGATCACTCTCTAGGTACCTGGTTTATATATGCATAGCTTGTGTCTTTTCTTTTCATATATTTCTTATTGAACTCTCTCCATATGTGTATATTTATCAGTCCTTTGCCCTCATAACAGTAACAATCAAGTCATATTCATAACACCCAAACAACCAAATTTTAGGGAAGATCAAGACTATGTGATTGGTATGCCTCTATGCACTATATGGATTTCTTTTCAAAACATTCAAGTTCCAAATTTCAATTCTTTATGCATATAAAATATATGTCAAATTTCTATTGTTAACAGTTTATGACTTAACCTGGTATTTGTTTTTCTGAATGGCAAAATGAAATCTGAAAATTTTAATTTCAAAAGTATATTGTGTTGCACATGTGTGATTTCAGTTTGATATGGTATTTGTTGTTAAATAGCTCTAACTGAACTATTTAATTATCGTCATCTCTTATTATAACCTCAATCAATGTGCAAAGAAGATAATCTGTTATTGAGATATGCTTCACAATCAAAATTGTTGTCTCTCAGTTTTGATATGTATGTCTGATCATCACATAGTGATCATATTTTGATATCTTGCTCTCTCTTTGCTATTGAGATATCTTTTTGTTTTTTCTTTAATGTGTATGTTTTTAAGCTTTATGTTGTTCTATGATGTTGTTCTATACTTCTATAGCATGCCTATAATAGGAATCCATCAAATGATGATGTTTGTTCTCTGCAATATTAAAAACAGTGCAGATTTGCATGGTAAAAGTGTAAAGGCTTTTCACTATGTACCCTATATATATAATATACAAACCATTGATGTAAATATATTCTACAGTGAAAACAACTTTTATAAAGCATCTACTAAGAACAAGCTATCCAGGTTTTTCATTAAGTATTTGGTATATTTATTTTAAGTAGTTTCTGATTTAAATTTGAATAGAATGTTGTGTGACAGTTGATCTTATGCAATTGCAGGTGCCCATATTGGACTAGAGCCAACAACTGATTGATTTGTTGTTGTCATGGTAAATTTTAGAGACTTAGCTGCTTTCTAAAATGAATAAAATATTACTTGTGATCACACATTTCTATGCTGATAAATAGTTTGACATGTTTAAGTTTGAGCCTGTCTAAAACTGTTTAATGACTGAAAGCTGTATTTTACAGTGATTTTTACATGGCCCTGTTTGCTACCTGCATCTTTCATTTTTTCATGTTCATTTTTGGTTTGATAGTTTTATTTTTTTTTTCTTTGTACATAATGTGATTTCTATGAGCTTGCATTAGTAGGGTGAATTAACAATTTACAGTTTGTTTCTTAGGTTAGTAGGGGTGGTTCTCTGAGTGGTTGTACATGTTGTTTAAGGAATTCAGTCATGGATCATGCTGATTTTAATGCATTTTGAACACTTTTATACAGTTGTGTATTTAGTTCAGTTATTTTGCTATCCATGTATCTGAGAATGAAAGTATTCATCTCAAGCCACTCATGGAAGCATATAAAATCTACCATTTTCACATGTCTGTTACCCTGTTTCCTCTAATATCTTATATTTAATACTACTTATGAAAATGCAACTATGATGTTGTTCTATAGCATGCCTATAATAGGAACCCATCAAATGATGATGTTGTTCTTATGCAATTGCAGGTGCCCATATTGGACCAGAGCTAACAACTGATAGATTTGTTGTTGTCATGGTAAATTTTAGAGAGTTAGCTGCATTTCTAAAATGAATACAATATTACTTGTGATCACACATTTCTATGCTGATAAATAGTTTGACATGTTTAAGTTTGAGCCTATCTAAAACTGTTTAATGACTGAAACCTGCATTTTTACAGTTCTTTTTACATGGTCCTCTTTGCTACATGCACCTGTCATTTTTTTCTGTTCATTTTGGTTGGATAATTTTATTGTTTTTCCTCTATACATAATGTGAATTAACATTTTACAAATTGTTTCTGTAGGTTAGTAGGGGTGGTTCTCTAAGTGGTTGTACATGTTGAAGGAATTCAGACATGGATCATGCTGATTTTTAGTGCCTTTTGAACACTTTTATATAATTGTGTATTTAGTCCAATTATTTTGTTGTCCATGTATATGAGAATGAAAATATTCATCTCAAGCCACTCATGGAAGCATTAGTTAGTTGATTAATAGTCCATATATAGGACCATAATTTACTTTATTCACTCAAAACATGTGAAATTTAGCCTCAGTTCAGGGCACAAGTTTATTCATTGCACTAGAGATTATCACCTATTTCAACTAAATTCACTATTCCACAGGAATATTTAATTGAAAGACAAGGAAATCAATAAATTTCAGAAAACACACCTGATCATCAGAAAGAGCTCATTCTATAGAAGCTTTTGTGGATCACCATCCTCTCAAATGGTTTTTTTATAGCTGAAATGAAATGAAATGAAATTTCAGTTTGTCTTATGCATTTTTGAAATGAAATGCAATTTCAGTTTGTCTTATGCATTTTTATGCCAAAAAATGTACATGGTTTACCTCAAAAAGATTATATAGTACTATTTTCAGTTTGTCATATGCATTTTTTTGCCAATCCATGTTTCTCAGAATGAAAAAGAGAAGAACACAACTAAAACACCTCTACCATTAAATGCAACAGGATAATATAATTGTGTATTTAGTCCAATTATTTTGTTGTCCATGTATCTGAGAATGAAAATATTCATCTCAAGCCACTCATGGAAGCATTAGTTAGTTGATTAATAGTCCATATATAGGACCATAATTTACTTTATTCACTCAAAACATGTGAAATTTAGCCTCAGTTCAGGGCACAAGTTTATTCATTGCACTAGAGATTATCACCTATTTCAACTAAATTCACTATTCCACAGGAATATTTATTGAAAGACAAGGAAATCAATAAATTTCAGAAAACACACCTGATCATCAGAAAGAGCTCATTCTATAGAAGCTTTTGTGGATCACCATCCTCTCAAATGGTTTTTTTATAGCTGAAATGAAATGAAATGAAATTTCAGTTTGTCTTATGCATTTTTGAAATGAAATGCAATTTCAGTTTGTCTTATGCATTTTTATGCCAAAATATGTACATGGTTTACCTCAAAAAGATTATATAGTACTATTTTCAGTTTGTCATATGCATTTTTTTGCCAATCCATGTTTCTCAGAATGAAAAAGAGAAGAACACAACTAAAACACCTCTACCATTAAATGCAACAGGATAAAGACCAATGCAAAATGACTTGCATGATACAACAAGCTTGACATGATACAAATGATGAGTGATTGTAAGTGAAGTAATGTTGAAAATTGAATTACTTCTTGTTAATGATAATTTAATTTCAAGTTTAACACTAATGCATAAAACAGTGTATATGAGCAAGGCACAAATTCACAAAACATTGTGTTTCACTAAAAATTGTAAATATCGACATTTGAATGTGGACTTATTGGGAACTTGGGATGACCTAGAAAACTATTAATTTTGTGTATGATATGCTAGCATCTGCATAACAATCTGACACGGTAATTCTAACAACAAAAAAATGTTTCTAACACAAGTGCAACAGATTTGTAAAATGAAGAACATGTTTCAACTGACAACAAGAAAACATTGATGTCACAAGTGCAGTAGATTTTCAGCATTTAAATGACATATATGCCATCTCCTTTAACATAAAGAAACATCATATCAGTCAGATTCAAGCATAAACAATAAATTCAGGCAGAAGAGTCATGCTCAAAATTCAAGCAGTTCCATTATCATGTGTAATATGGTAAAATGATTAAATTATGCCAGAAGTGCATAATTTAAGGGAACATCAGATCTCAATTTCTAATCCTATCAGAGATTCTAATACGGGAGCCCTACCAAAATCCGAAAAACAAATCCGGTTCCAACAGAAAATATAGAAACAGATCACATATATTCTTCAAATATACACTTCTAACTGAATTTAAGGATAGTACAAACAGGCTCGTGAAGGAGCAGCAGGAGAAGTTCTTATCTTCTTCTAGCCGGATTGGATGAAGGGTGAGGACGCGAGCGCACGTCGAGGTGACCGTCGGTGAGGTCTGCATCTCCCTCTCCCGCCGGCGAGCCCTGTGTCTTCCTCTCCCGCCGGCGAGCCCTGCGCGCTCCCTCTCCGCCGGCGATCCCTGCGCGCTCCCTCTCCCGCCCGAGATCCCTGCGCGCTCCCTCTCCCGCCGGCGAGCCCTGTGCGCTCCCTCTCCCGCCGGAGATCCCTGCGTGCTCCCTCTCCCGCCGGCTAGGTCTGTGAGCTCCCTCTCCCCCCGGCGCCCTCTCCCGCCCGAGATCCCTGCGCGCTCCCTCTCCCGCCGGCGAGCCCTGCGCGCTCCCTCTCCCGCCGGCGAGCCCTGCGCGCTCCCTCTCCCGCCGGAGATCCCTGCGCGCTCCCTCTCCCGCCGGCTAGGTCTGCGAGCTCCCTCTCCCCCCGGCGACGTCTGCGCGCTCCCTCTCCCGTCGGCGACATCTGCATGCTCCCTCTCCCGGCGAGCACGTGTGGAGCTGAGCGCCGGTGAGACCCTCTCCCGTCGACGACGTGTGGAGTGTGGAGGGGTTTCAATGCTGTGGAGGTCTGTGGAGGGCTGCGGAGGGGATAAGGTAGAGTGCAAATTGTCAATTTCCACCCTACGTTTTTGAGGTATTGCACAATATTGTATATTATAAATTAATGTGTTTGTTATTTGCATGTAGGTCCAGCAGCAACACAAATCAGGGTAAAACTATAATTTCTCAAGGTGAACACATTATTTAGTACTTAGTAATAATGTCAAATGCCCCCATTTTTTAGGATATATCACTATTATTTTTAAATAGATTTTAAGTAACGGTATTCTTTGGTGCATTTTGTAATGTACAGATTATGGAACAAAATGACATGCTCGCTATGAATGTGATATCACGACACAATAAACCAAAGAAATCAAACACAATTCAAGTTGTGCCTAGAGGTAAGTGTTTTAATATTTATTTTATTGTATCTTCTTTTGTTTTGCTTTGATATAATTTATTTATTTAAAACATATTTGTTGTAGACTATATGTGTACCAAAGAAGATGAAAAGATTAATGAATATTTGAAATCATTGCCGGGAAAAAAAGTTTTGGTAGATATCAACAGCGCGTGGTTAAATAGAAATGATATGGAGTGTATTTTTCGTGATGACATGCAGATGAATGGAGAAGTAAGTATATGTATGAAGTATATATATAATTTATGATGTTGTTTGTCTACTAATTGTATTCTTTTCTTACAAATAGGTCCTGAGTGCTTATATTCATTGTATAAGGGATGAGGAGCATTTACTTCATAGAGAAGATGGAAAGGTTTTTTTGGAGAACACGTATATTTCGAGCCTGCTTAAGCGTGATGGTGACCCTGACGTGGTCTTAAATTATAAGGATGATGATGATCTCGGTAAAAGAGTGGAGACATATTTGCAAGCTGATATGGTAAACCTATATCTCAGTTCATCTATACTGAAATAAAATCTATCATTGTATAATGTTAATGTATAAATGTTAATGTCTATTACAGGTCTTCATTCCGATTAACATACAAAATTTTCACTGGTACTTGGCAGTGATTAATGCAAATAAAAGTGAGGTACATATTCTTGATTCAATGGGACTAGAAATAAGAGATCGTAGAGATCTCGAAACTACAGTAAGTAATTATTATTTATTATAGATTTTTTCTTACGATGGTTTTTTTTGTTATTATATTTTGTTAATAATTAATATTGTAATGCTATACATTTATCAAAATAGTTGAAAGGGCTAGAGAGACAGATCAAGCTTGTAGCAGAGCATAAATTTTTTAATCAAGATAAGTGGCCAAACCACGATGTTGCATCATGGCCGATTGTAGAGAAGATCACGGAGCAAATGCAAACAGATGGGTACAGTTTACGTGGCTTATAACTTACAAAATTGTTTGATTTTATTTCTACATATGTTGTACTAACTAATCATTTTTATTTTAATTGGTATATATAGAGTATCATGTGGTCTGTGGATGATAAACTACATGGAATATTGGACTGGATCTTGCTTATCCGATAATGTAACCCAGGTAAATTAAGAAATATCATATTTCATGGTATGTATATTTATAAACTTGCATTATGAATGTTTCTCTAGATATTACACTATTTTGCAGGACGATATAATAAATTTTAGATTTAAGCTGCCCTCTATCCTATGGGAGTCCAAATTAAATACATATAAAGGACAACAACAAACAAAATCTAAAATTGAAGATATAGAGGGTCCAAGTGATGTTGAGATTATTGAAACTCCGTTTAAGTCAGCTAAACTATCATATGTATCAAATACAAAGAAAGAACAACAAGATCCTGAACAGAAAAATGAAGATACAGAGGGTCCAGCTAAAGTTGATCCTAAAGTTGATATTATTGAAGAACAGAAGAATGAAGATACAAAGGGTACAACTAAAGTTGATCCTAAAGTTGATATTATTGAAACTTCGTTTAAGGTACCTAAACTATCATACGCATCAAATGAGTTTAAATTGGATGTATCTCCATGTGTTTTTTCCAAGAAAAGAAGAATAATTTCGTCAGCCACCGAAGAATTGGTGCATGCATTACGCACGTACACCATGTCGATAGACAACAAATACTTACAGTAAGTACTTTTTATTTAGTACAATGATATGTTAGTTTAACTTTATCACATATGAGTATGCTTTAACGAAAGATATGTTAATCATTTAATAGGAAAGAATGGATTCGAAGCAGTAAGCCTTATCCAATTTCTATAAGTATCCAGAAAATCATGGACATATTAGACACAAATAAGCCGATGGATATTGATTGTTTTAATCTGGCTGTTCGGATGTTTGCATGTGATGAGGCCTTGTTGTGGTGTGAAGACAAATACCACTACATGGATCTACAATTTATTGTAAGTCATATAATAATTATTTTATATGTAATAATATAATATCACAATTATTGTGTTCATATTCGTAATAACAATATTTTTTGATAAAAAACAGACCATATCCGATTTTATTCGAGACCCTCTCCGTAAACCAAAACTAGATGTTACTCGGTTGGCAAAATTGTTTGAATGTTGGCCTGATATGGAGTACAATATTTCAGATTGCAGCGATGTAAGTTATTATCCTTTGTTACATACATTATAATCTTCATATTGTAGTTGTATTTATTGCCCTTATATGAAAGGCTATATGAAAGGCAGAAAGTATAAAATAGTGTGTATAAATTATACGTACTCTTGTTTCTCCTTTTATTTTCTACAAAATCATATTTATAATGTGTACTCCCATGTTTAATTTCCTAATTCAATGTTATTTCGTGGTTATTAATTTATATAGTAGCGTAGGAAATTTTTCGGATGTTGAGTTTGTCATTTTGTAACTATATATCAATGATTATTTTTTACAGATTCTAATACCTTACTCTTTCATGGAACGTCACAAACTATTCATCTTTAAAATGAAGGCTAGAAAGGTCATTATAATGGATCCATTGCCTGTACCTACAGGGGTTAAGGTTTTCATCCAACCGTGCATTATACCTACACACTGCTGAATATTGCTAATAATATGAAACTTGCCATGAATTTAGCCAATCCTGAATGGAACGACGATGTATATAAATGGCATCGCGTATTACCAACATGGGTCCCGAAAACATTTGACTGGTAATTGCCTCGAAATATAAATATCTAATTAATTTAATTATTTCTTATGTTCAATAACATGTAATATTAATATGTCTTTTGCAGTAATTTAACAGGATATCTGGTTATCAATTATATGCGCGCATGGAATGGCATAAGATTACCATTAATTAGCACAGTGAGTGCCCACATCTTTATATTTGTCTCATAATATTCTATATTACTGTTTTTTGATAATTATATGTCAAATGCATTTACAGGATAAGAATGTCTTGAGAACAAAGTTTCTTGTAGAAATACTGAAGTACGCTGAGAATGAATGCAAAGAGAACATTCCTGAAGTAATTCAAGAAATTCTAAAGCGTGTTGAAATATTTCAATTTGTATAGCACTTGAGTGCTTTTAAAGAGATTTACACATTTGTTTCATCTTTAAGTGAGATATATGCATGTCACTCTCTATCCTCTCTGAACAACCTTTGCATTGTCAATAATTGGAGCTCCCAATCTACTTCAGAGAGTCCAAATCATTCAGGCTATGATCACGCTCCAAAACGGGATCAGAGTTGTTCTGATCAAGCGCTTTTTTGAATTGGACCAAACAATTATGTAGCAGTTTCTTGCTTATGTTAATTATTTAGTTTTATTTATGGGCTCGTGCTACAGCTTAGCTAGCTCCAAATCTATACATATGCTAATTATTTACCTTTATTTATGGGCTATGTCTAAAGATCATCAGTTCTATTATACTGTAACTAAATATAACTTGATATTTATTAATTACTACTTCTGAAAACTATGAAATCATAAAAAAAAATCTAAAATTGACAATTATTTTTTGTCATTTACCATCGCGTAGCATTATTTAATTGTCTAACAAATATTTTTTTGTCATTTACCGTTGCGTAGCACGGGCCCACTACTAGTTGTAGATAAAGTGTTGTATTGGTTTACCCCTGCTGTATACAATACATCAAAAAGGTAATAGTTATAGGAACAAAAATAACATGACCTAAATGGAATACAAAATAATGCATTATATTGAGCATATGAAGACTGTTGACAACACCACTTTGCCTAGTGCAATAGCAAATGATCACATAATGTCATAAGAAGCGGCCGTAATGATGGAATTGCTTGGACCAAGCTAGATTGTTGGAATTATAATGGAAAAACAACATCTTGAAGGAAGCACACAAATCTAAACCATGTAGTAAAAATGTTCTTTGCTATGCATGCTGCTGCAAAATGGAATCGTTAACATAAATTGCAGTCACCCTCAAGAAAATCCTTTTGGTGAATCTTGGCCATCAGAGATCTCTAGGTTCATGGAATCCATATCAGAAGTTTTCCATATATCCCTACATATACTTCACCAATAGGAAATCATGTAGCTTAGTCTTAGTAAAAACCTGTTCTTTTTAGTAACTTCTTCATCTTAAGAGTCGAGTGATGTTTTTCATATATCCATGAATATACTTCACCCATAGGAAATAATTTAGATTGATGAACACTTAAGCTCTTCAAAAATAGTCTATCTATTGTTTGATGATATAAAATATTACCAACAAAGTATACTTTAAAGCTTGTCACCGAATTTTCCTACCTCTTGCATGGATCACATCTTTTAAGAAATTAACTAATGGATTTCTCTAATGTCCTCAGTCCAATCTATCCAATGGCTCGATATTAGCAATTAACATTAGCTCTCCTAACAAGAAAAACTTTCTCGTCTTAACTTGATAATTGGATGCTTGCTATGCTAATTAAATTAGTGGCCTTAGGATTTTCATCCCACGGGATTTGACTAATATTGAAGGTGTCCAAGGTTTTAGTTATATCAATGGTTAATTGCATACATGTCTTTATTATTTTCTTAATCACAAGAAATGTCATTACTGTTTCGCTATTTGCCTCCATGCCGTTACTATTTTGCAATAGTTGCTTTTGTGCCATTTTCTATGCATTTGGTGCACATGGGCCCACCTGCAGAGCTATCATTTTCTGTATCATCAATTGTGCCCCTGTCTTCTTCCTCACCCACACACTACTCACCGTTGAACCAAATAGATCGAGCAGCAAATCGCTGGTGCCAGAAAACTAAGCCAAAAAAGAAAGCAAGAACAAGAGTTCTGGCAACTACAAATTGAGACACATGTAGAGAAAATTGCAATGGAAATGACTGACGAGCTATCGAATTGAATCATAGTACCTTCTCTAGCTTCTAAAATTAGTTAGCCTTATGTGGGATCTGTTGATAGCAAAAAATAGCATTAATGGTCAAAATTGTCAAAATATCACTTTTTGGAAATTTGGGCCAAAAATATGCCAGACCTGGCATAGGCCAGTCCAACCGACCATGTAGGCCCGGTCATACCGGCCATGTGGGCTCAGTCAGACTGGCCCAACTCCGAGTCAGATTAAGTGATTTCAGGGTATTTTTATCCCTAATTAATTTTTAATGACTTGGACTCGTATCTAACTCAAATTAGAGCCCAGGCACGTCATGTCCAACTGTTGATAGCAAAAATGGCATTAATGGTCGAAATTGTCAAAATATCAATTTTTGGTAATTTGGGCTGAAAATATGCCTTTCCTGGTACAGGCAAGTCCAACCGGCCATAGTAGTCCGGTTCAACCGGCCATGTAGGCCCGGTCAGACCGGTCCAATGGGTCTAGTCAGACTGGCCCAAGTCTGAAAACTAGAGATAGAGTTTGTTTCAGGCTGTTTTGATCTCTAATTAAATCTTAACCACTTTTCGGCCGAATCTTACTTGGAGTAGGTGTCAGGAAACTTGAGACTAGCCCCTATAAATATAGGGGTGAGGCTGATTCAAAGGATATCTCTCCATAGATCAACTCAAAACTCTAGTTTTGAATCGCACTTTATTTCAATCTACTTTCCTTGCCCTAGGATTAGTCAAGTAACGTCCATCTTCGTGAGTTTGCACTAGAAGCTCTCCGTCCGCCATATCGTAATCATGGTAAGTCCTTGTCGGTTCGCTCAAGAATCATCCGTTTCATCCACGTAATGGATTTCTATCGTTTTATCGGGTTTTACTGGTAATTCAATCTCTTGGCCGAGTTACCTATGGTTTCTTGGTGTTCCTTGCAGCATTTATCTCATCTTCTCCACCAAGAAGTTTCAGAACCATCCGGTTCCCCTAAGACGGCCACCGGAGCACGGAGGACGCTTTCTCGAAGGCTGTCGGTCTGACCAACGACATCCTTCTGGTCTGACCGCCTGAAGATCCGAAGCCCCCTTCGTATTTCTTCGGACCTCTTCACACTCGGACACCGAAGGCCCCCTTCGGTGAGACCTCACACCACCGGCCAAATCGGTCGTGTTCCCTCAGTCCAACTGGACTACCTTGGCCGGTCTGACTGCCTGTGATACTTTGGTCCAACCGGCCTGTTCTGGCCGGTTTTATCTTTTACCCGTACAATTCAGCTAATTGAACATTATTCGTATATATTTGTTTGATTTCCTGGCGACTCCATTTTCCCTTACCACTGTTTAAGGATCGTCGGAACGCGACGTCGGCATCTCGCGACGTTTTATGGTTTATCCTTGAAATGGCCACTTGCTTTTGGATCGT
>JAAALK010000288.1:6055409-6194372 GCA_019279435.1 Zizania palustris | reverse complement strand
GATCCCCCCTTCCATCACCGGCGAGATCCCTTCCCAAATTCACCGCCGGCCGCCTCGATTTGCCCAATCAGACCCCGGACTCCCTTCCTTGGACAACCGCGACCCCCTTACATCTATAGTCCACGCGTTTTATCTAGTATGGAAGCTAGCCCACACGGATGGAACCCTCGCCGGAGAAGGGTCGGTTTCCTTCCGTTTTGCCACCGCCGGTGACCCGATAAGAACCCCTCGGTTCACCGCTCACGGCCCACACCGCCTAAGCACGAGCCGTAGCCCTCTAGAGCGCCACTGCCTGGTTTTGGCTTTTCCCTCCGCATCATCTCCGGCCGCCGCTGGCCGCCGCTTTGGACCCCCTCCGACCATGCTACTGCAACCAACGCGATCCTCGCCAACCGCCCAACCTCGGCCACCCCTCGGTTGGCCGTGAGGACCCCCGGATCGCTGTAGCCGTCGAGCCCCCGAGATCCCTCCCCGTCTACCCCTCGCTGCCGGTCACCATCCGTCGCTATCGTCGCCGCCGAAGGTATGGTCGAGACCGCCGTCCTCCCCTCATTCCATTTTCGGCAAGATCTAGGGCCTAGCCCCCTCGCTGTCGCCGTCGCCAGAGATGAAGGGGGTGCGTGCCCCCGTTAAACGCGTGTCGTGCCGGATTTAATCCTGGCCGCACGTTCGCGATCGTAGCGCCCTGATTAAATCCCTACGAGATTTAATCTCAGCCATTGATCTGGTCAAAGGGGTACAGGGCGATCGCAGCCATCGATCACCACTTAAACCTCCCGCTCGATCTCGTGCGTCCACGCGTACCGATTCGATGCGTTTTAATCTGGACCGTCCATTTTAACTTAATCCCTCCCGCCTCATGCCTGGCCGCCGGATCCAGATCCAACGGCTCTGGATCAACCGGTCCACGCGCATAGTGACCCAGTCACCGTGGGCCTGGCTCACCATGGACTAAATCCCATTTTTTGTTTAAATAAAATTCCAGAAAATGATTTAAACTTCCAAAATTCATTACTTGCTCATTTTAACTTCAAATTTCACCATTCAAATTTTATTAAATTCAGCATTTTGTTCTCTACACATTAATGCCATAAAAACAGTATGTCACTGTTGCCCAAAATATTCTAATCAATTAAACAAATAAAACCCCTTAGGGATAAAATTATAAATTCACAAAATAGATTGGGAAAAGCCTTAAAAACTAATCTTTAATGTTTTTCACCAAACTTCAGAATAATAAAACCTTATTTCACATATTAAAACCCCTAATACTTGTATGTTTATTATTTTGTGATGTTTTGTCTGTTATTGAATGCTATGTTTATTTTTCTATATCGAGAAGACTACGAGTACGTCGAGGAGCCGGAGCTCTATCCTGAGGTTCAACCTTCCCCATTTGCTGATCAAGGCAAGTCACAACCCCCATTTTGATCATCATTGAGCCCATGTTTTAATAAATTATCGCTATAACTCATAGGATAATATTGCATTAGTCAAATATCAAGCCCTACACTATATTTATTAGATCCCCGTCCTTGTGTGCAAACCCAAGCCATGCTTATTGAGCCTACACTCCTTGTCACTATACAAATATTATATTAGCTAGTGTCCAATGTACCGACACAACTGCTATAGGATAAAAAGAATGAGTCGTAGATAGATGGATTCTACTATATGTATTTCCCCGTTATTCTCGTCTCTGGACTCTGTTGGAGTTGGCTATGTTATAAGTATGGTGGGTTCCGGGTGCAAGCTAGGGCATTGGTTGGTCGCACCCGGGGCACTATAAGGACCGGTCTGCGGGATCTGTTGCAAAGCACTTCCGTACTAACCACAAGTCTAATGTGTAAGTCCTAACTTAAAGTATGGAACAATCCGACTCGATGCACCATAGTGGAGTGGGCAAGGGGCAACCGGCGGGTGACTTGTACCGACGTGGCTCAAGGGGGGTATGGTGTGGCTCGATGCGTCGGGGCACCATATGAAACCCATAACAGGGTGTTGTCGGGTCGAGGAGGACCATATGGAAGGTTTTGGCACGAGTTCCCGTGGTATGGGTCATCTCGTTACACTTTGGTGTAAGTGATGAGTGTGTGCCTTTGGGTACAGTGGTACACCTCTAATCAGTGTATTCAATCTTTTCGAAAAGCCGAGCCCACGGTCAAGGGCGGGTTGTGTGACTTCTCGCAGTTAGTTTACTATTGTTTGAATGGTTGAGTTATTCATGGCATGTAAGGACTGTTGAGCGAGGTGGGGCTGACTGTACCCCTCGAGTTAGAAGATGATGATGCATACACATGTTTACATTTCAGTACCAATAAATTGATCACAATTAATTGCTTTACAATTATGCTCTTCCGCAAAATTAGCCACTATCTTCCTTGTTATTACCCTGCATTATATTTGCATTCGGTGGCTTGCTGAGTACGTTTGTACTCACCCCCGTTGACTTACACCACCAGAGCGCGTCTACTACGAGGAGGATGAAGGTCTGAAGTAGCGACCCAGTCAAGGCGAGACTGGAAGGAGGCGTTCATCTAGGACCCTTTGTTTTATTAGTTTCTCTTCATCTTTATTCACTTTTGTACTAATACGGTCTACAAACCGTGAATGATTGCTCGTATTGTACGTGGTCGCATGATGAACGTCTTGTTTTTATTGATTTTCTATGGAATATCAATAAAGGTCTTGATTTATTAAATTAGAGCGTGATAAGATGGTATCAGAGCCGACTTGACTGTAGGAAGCCAAACAGACCTGACCCTAGGACTTATATTAGCCATATTTTCTTACAAAATTACTTACCCTTTCATCTTCTGGGTTTTCACAAAAACTTTCTCTCTTTTGTAGATGCCGGTCCATACCATGAGTGGGACTCTTCGCGACGAGGCCGGATTTATCCGCGAGCTTCGCATGCTCGTCGGTTTCCTCGGATTCGAGCATGAGCCGATGTTTCACGGAGTTTTCCCCGATGAGGACGAGAGCTATTGCGAGGTCACCATCGTCATTCAGCCTTCTATGCAGACAGACCACACTTACCGAGGCGGAGGACCCACCTTCTTGGTTGCTAGTCAGTGCACCGCCCTTCAGGCCCTCACCAAGCTCCGGATGATCTATGACAGCGAGCTCTACGACACGGACTATCGTTTCGTGCCCCTACGCACTCCAGGGAGTCCCCGCAGCATCTACGTCAGCACGCTCTCCCAGCGCCACTCCGCGGTTGGATACACTGTATGCTTGTTGGAAGCGATGGATGAACTCCACTATGAGGCACTGCAGGATGCCAACAGACAGCATGACATGATTGACTTCTACCGTCACTCTTCTGAGGATCTGAACCGCGAAAACGGAGAGCTTTGTCGCCGTGTCCAACAGGGGCACCGGTTGGCTGCCGAGGCAGATGAGTTGAGACGCCAGAATGAGCTCCTACGACAGAGCGTCGCCGACAACGCACATCTTCGCCAGCAGATTGAGGAATTGAAGAAGGATCTCGAGGAGGTCGGCCCCCTACCGCCCCGCAAGCGGAAATCACTTCGGATCCCCATAGTAAGGCCTAAGAGGATTTCCTACAGCGCACCTCCCGCCGGACCCTCCAGCTCCGTGACCCCGACCATCTCCGCTGAGCCCGTGGTCGAGTCGTCCCCTGAGCTACCTTAGATGTAGTCTTTACGGTTGATTGTTTCCTTTTTACTGTTTTGGAATGTATTGCCACCCATGTCAAATATAAGGCATGGGTGAAGACTAAATAAAAGACATAAATGTAATCGCAAGAACGACACATTTTGAAATAAAACTTAGTATCATTTCCCCTAAGAAAGTGTTATCTGTTTTGGGAACTTCAGGATGACTAACACCCAGGGCTCAGATGCTCCCTAGAACGGAGGGGACAACGGTAACTTGCCCCAATGGGGAGCGACTGGGCAGAGGCAAGCCCCAGTCGCCAACCACCCCACGTTGGCCGAGATGATGGCCAACCAGAATTAGCTGGTAGCCGCACTGCTGAACCAGATGCAACAGCAGCAGCAGAAGATGCAAGAGCAGCAGGCTCAGTTTTTCCGCCTCCACCAGCAGCAGCCAAAGATACCTCACCCCGCCACTCCCGCTCCTGCACCCACCTCTCAGCTCTCGGAGTTCCTCCGAGTCCGCCCTCCCACGTTCTCAAGCACCACCAACCCCATGGAGGTTGGTGACTGGTTTAGTACGATTGGGAAAAAGTTGGATCTCCTAACTTGCACCGAGCAGGAGAGGGTAGCCTTCGCTGCCCACCAACTCCAAGGTCCTACCGCGGAATGGTGGGACAACTTGCACTAGACTCTGCCCGTGGGACACGTCCACACTTGGGCTGAGTTCTCCGCCGCCTTCCGCGCAGCCCACGTCCCCGACGGCATCATCGCCTAGAAGCAACAAGAATTTAGGGACCTGCAGCAAGGAAGCAGGTCCATAACAGAGTATCTGCATGAGTTCAACCAGCTGGCCCGATATGCGCCTGAGGAAGTCTGTACGGATATGGCCAGGCAGTCTAAATTCCTCCAGGGGCTGAAGGATGAGCTTTCCCTTCAGCTGGTCTCCGGAGATTACGCCAACTTTCAAAAGTTGGTGAATAAGGCAATTATTCAGGAGACCGAGCAAAACAAGGTCGACCTAAAGAAGAAGAGAATGATCGCCTTCCGCCAGAACCAAGGCATGGCGCAGAGGCCCCGCTTTGCACCTCCCCCACCGGCGCCCCAATATCATCCGCGCCCAGTGTACTGACCAGCGCCACCCGCCGCCAACGCCGGAGCCAGACATCCTCGCCCCACTCCCGCCGCACCGGCCGCTCCACCCGCCCCGACCAAGAAAGCAGAGGTCCTGCGCGACAAGCACGGCAAGCCCATGATATGCTTCAACTGCCGCCAAGAAGGGCATTATTCTCACCAGTGCCCCCACCCCAGGCGTGCAAAAGGAGTCGCGACCAACCCTGTCATTCGTGCCCGTGTCAATCACGTCTCCGCCGAGGAAGCCCAGGCCGCACCCGAGATCGTGATGGGTAAGTTCACAGTACATTCGGCCCTTGCAGTGGTATTATTTGATACTGGAGCTACGCACTCCTTTATATCAACAACTTTTGTGGAGAAGAATAATCTGAACATATGTGAATTAGCAAGACCAGTATTAATAGACACCCCTGGCAAACAAACCCAAGCCCACTCCTATAGTCCAAGG
This sequence comes from Zizania palustris, assembly GCA_019279435.1. Taxonomy (NCBI): domain Eukaryota; kingdom Viridiplantae; phylum Streptophyta; class Magnoliopsida; order Poales; family Poaceae; genus Zizania; species Zizania palustris. The sequence continues at coordinate 6,189,170 of JAAALK010000288.1, read as the reverse complement.
GTATGGGTAGATATCCAAGGCACAATATTCTGGGCCGACCCCATCCTAATAGAATGCCAAGGTTTGGATCTCATTTTAGGAATGGATTGGCTCAACAAGCACCAAGGTGTGATAAGATGTGCCTGGAGGCAAGTAACTGTGGCCAGTGCAGAAGGGACTGTGGTCATATTCAGATGCCAAGCCTGAAGTCCGGAAGACCTCGGCTACACCAGATTACTTTGGAGGAGATACCAGTGGTCTGTGAGTACCCGGACGTCTTTCCGGAGGATTTACCAGGGATGCCACCCAAGAGGGACATTGAGTTCCAGATTGATCTAGTACCCAGAACCACTCCCATCTACAAGAAACCATACCGGATGGCCGCCAACGAGCTAGCTGAGATGAGGAAGCAACTTGAAGATCTTGAGAAGAAAGGTTACATCAGACCTAGCACATCCCCGTGGGGAGCTCCCGTCATATTCATTGAGAAGAAAGAAGACAAGGCCAAGCGTATGTGCGTAGATTATTGAGCCTTGAATGAGGTAACCATCAAGAATAAGTACCCATTACCCAGGATCGATGATCTATTTGATCAGCTAAAAGGAGCCACGGTGTTCTCCAAGATCGACCTGCGGTCCGGTTATCATCAGCTGAGGATTTGAGAGGAAGACATACCCAAGACGGCATTCACCTCTCGTTATGGACTTTATGAGTGCACTGTCATGTCGTTTGGGTTGACCAACGCCCCGGCTTTCTTCATGAATATGATGAATAAAGTATTTATGGAATATTTGGACAAGTTCATTGTGGTATTCATAGATGACATTCTCATCTATTCCAAGGACAAAGAGGAGCACGAGGCTCACATCCGATTGACCTTAGGAAAACTAAGGGAACATCAATTATACGCCAAGTACAGCAAGTGCAAGTTTTGGACGGTGGAAGTAAAGTTCCTTGGACATATCATCTCTGCACAAGGTATTGCAGTAGACCCTGCCACCGTGGAAGCAGTTACTGATTGGCTGCCACCCACCAACATATCAGAAATACGGAGCTTTCTTGGTTTGGCAGGATATTATTGGCGATTTATCGAGAATTTTTCCAAGATAGCCAAGCCTATGACTAAGTTGTTGCAGAAGGGAGAGAAGTTTGAATGGACTCCCGAATGTGAGGAAAGTTTTAGCACCCTCAAGACCCGGCTAGTATCAGCACCCATACTGATCCCTACCGGATATCAAGAAGGACTTCCATGTCTATTGCGACGCATCTCGCCAGGGATTGGGATGTGTCCTTATGCAAGACGGAAAGGTTGTTTCGTACGCCTCTCGTCAGTTAAGACCTCATGAGCTAAACTACCCGACACACAACTTGGAATTAGCCGATGTGGTACACGCCCTAAAAATATGGAGGCATTATTTAATTGGAAACCGCTGCGAAGTCTTTATAGGATCACAAGAGTTTGAAGTATATCTTCACGCAGCCGGATCTCAACCTTAGGCAAAGGCGATGGTTAGAATTGATAAAGGACTACGAACTTAGGTATTCACTACCATCCCGGCAAAGCAACATGTGGTAGCTGATGCATTAAGTCGTAAAGGATACTGCACCACCATCGTGATTCAGGATCACGTGCCTTTGTTATATAAGGAGATGGAAAAGTTAAATCTCGGGTTAACCACAGGAGCGTATCTAGCCACCCTTGAGACCCGACCAGTCCTGTTCGAGCAGATCCGAGAAGCTCAGTTAGAAGACCCGGATATAGCTGCCATTAAGAAGAACATGACACAGGGCAAGGCCCCAGGATTCTTAGAGGACGAGAATGGCACCATATGGTTTGGAACCAGGATCTATGTGCCAGATAAACCAGAGATAAAAACCCTTATTCTAAGGGAGGCCCATGATACTTTATACTCCATCCATCTCGAGAGTACAAAGATGTACCAAGACCTGAAGGAACGTTATTGGTGGGTTAGCATGAAGAAAGAGATTGCTCAGTTTGTCGCAGAATGTGACACATGCCGACGAGTGAAAGCAAAACATCAGAGACCCGCAGGACTGTTACAGCCACTAAAAGTTCCTGAATGGAAATGGGAAGAGATCGGTATGGACTTCATCACCGGACTCCCAAAGACCCAATTTGGATATGATTCAATATGGGTAATCATTGATCGGCTAACAAAGGTAGCTCACTTTATAGTCGTCATGACGAACTTCAGTGGCCCTAAACTAGCAGAGTTGTATATGGCCCGCATCGTGTGCCTACATGGAGTGCCCAAGAAGATAGTCTCCGATAGAGGGAGTCAGTTTATGTCTCGATTCTGGAAAAACCTTCAAGAGGAGATGGGAACGAGACTAAACTTCAGCACCGCTTACCACCCTCAGACAGATGGACAAACTGAAAGGGTGAATCAGATATTGGAGGATATGCTACGGGCATGCGTCTTGGATTTTGGAGGAACTTGGGACAAGAGTTTACCGTACGCCGAGTTTTCGTACAACAACAGTTATCAAGCCAGCCTTCAGATGTCCCCGTTCGAAGCCCTATATGGACGTAAGTGCAGGACGCCTCTACTTTGGGATCAAACCAGAGAATCCCAAGTGTTTGGAACAGATATCCTTCGGGAAGCTGAAGAGAAGGTACAGATTATCAGAGACCGACTCAAGACAGCCTAGTCTCGACAGAAGAGCTATGCGGACAATCGTCGTCGAGATTTAGCCTTTGAAGAGGGACACCATGTCTACCTCCAGTGTCACACCTCTTCGTGGCACTCAACGGTTTAACATGAGAGGAAAGTTGGCACCTCGATATGTTGGACCTTTTCCCATCATTCGATGCCAAGGCGAAGTCGCTTATCAGTTGGAACTGCCACCCTCATTGACTGGAGTACGTGATGTGTTTCATGTGTCACAATTAAAGAAATGTCTTCGAGTCCCGACAGAGCAAGTAGACCTTCAGCAGTTAGGACGTTCAAGAAGATCTGACCTATGTGGAAAAGCCCAGTCAAGATCTTGGAAGTCAAAGAAAGGACCACCAGGAGCCGAGTCATCCGCTTCTGTAAGGTTCAGTGGAGCAACCATCTCGTAGAGGAAGCTACATGGGAAAAAGAGGAAGAACTCAAGGCACAGCATCCTGAGCTATTCGAGGATTGATCCGAATCTCGAGGATGAGATTCTCTGTAAGGGGGATAGGATTTTAACACCCCAAGATTTAATAATAAATAAAATAAAGAAATATATTATTCAAAGAATTTCTGGAATTATTGATTTAAGAAAATCCTAAAAGAGCCTTATTAAAGCCAAACAGGGAGAAATATTCAGAATTTGGACTTGAAAAATTTATGATATAATCTAGAGGCCAAGATATAATTTTAGGAATTTTTACAAATTTTTATCAACTAGTGATTCAACCCTTAACCAAATAAAGGAATTACTGGATTTATTTTAAATCAAAAAACATTTATAAACCTAAATGGGCCTCAACCCTAAATCCGCCTTAGCCCGGCCCAGCCCAGCGCCCGCGTCACTGACCGGTGGGACCGATCTGTCGGTGCCGCCTCTCGCCTCTCTCTCCCGCCCACGCCCCGCTTGGCCCCACAGCGTCAGCTTCACCCGCACACCCCTCTCCCTCTGACCGACCGACCCTGCCTGTCGGCCCTTTCCTTTCTCGCTCGCCTGCTGACAGGTGGAGCCCACCTGTCCAGGTCCTTCATCCCTGATGGAAAGGGATCCCCCCTTCCATCGCCGGCGAGATCCCTTCCCAAATCCGCCGCCGGTCTGCCTCGATTCACCCGATCAGACCCCGGACTCCCTTCCTTGGACCACCGCGACCCCCATCCATCTATAGTCCACGTGTTTTATCGAGTATGGAAGCTAGCCCGCACGGATGGAACCCTCACCAGAGAAGGAAGGAAACCTTCGGTTTCCTTCCATTTTGCCACCGCTGGTGACCCTATAAGAACCCCTCGGTTCACCGCTCATGGCCCACACCGCCTAAGCCCGAGCCGTAGCCCTCCAGAGCGCCACTGCCCGGTTTCGGCTTTTCCCTCCGGATCATCTCCGGCCGCCGCTCGCCGCCGCTTCAGACCCCCTCCGACCACGCTACTTGCCACCAACGGGATCCTCGCCAACCGCCCGACCTCGGCCACCCCTCGGTTGGCCGTGAGGACCCCTGGATCGTCGTCGCCGTCAAGCCCCCAAGAGCCCTCCCCGTCTACCCCTCGCCGCTGGTCGCCGTTCGTCGCCATCGTCACCGCCGAAGGTATGGTCGAGACCGCCGTCCTCCCCTCGTTCCATTTCCGGCAAGATCTAGGGCCTAGCCCCCTCGCCGTCGTCGTCGCCACGGCACCCGAGCCCGTCGTCGCCGGAGACGAAGGGGGTGCGTGCCCCCTTACGCGCGTGTTGTGCCAGATTTAATCCTGGCCGCACGTTCGCGATCGTAGCGCCCTGATTAAATCCCTACAGGATTTAATCTCCTCCATTGATCTGGTCAAAGGGGTACAGGGCGATCGCAGCTGTCGATCACCACTTAAACCTCCCGCTCGATCTCGTGCGTCCACACATACCAATTCGATGCGTTTTAATCTGGACCGTCCATTTTCACTTAATCCCTCCTGCCTCATGCCTGGCCGCCGGATCCAGATCCAATGGCTCTAGATCAACCGGTCCACATGCATAGTGACCCAGTCCACCGTGGGCCTGGCTCACCATGGACTAAATCCCATTTTCTGTTTAAATAAAATTCCAGAAAATGATTTAAACTTCCAAAATTCATAACTTGCTCATTTTAACTTCAAATTTCACCATTCAAATTTTATTAAATTCAGCATTTTATTCTCTACACATTAATGCCATAAAAACAGTATGTCACTGTTTCCCAAAATATTCTTATCAATTAAACAAATAAAAACCCCTTAGGGATAAAATTATAAATTCACAAAATAGATTGGGAAAAGCATTAAAAACTAATCTTTAATGTTTTTCACCAAACTTCAGAATAATAAAACCTTATTTCACATATTAAAACCCCTAACACTTGTATGTTTATTATTTTGTGATGTTTTGTCTGTTTATTGAATGCTATGTTTATTTTTCTGTATCGAGAAGACTACGAGTATGTCGAGGAGCCGGAGCTCTATCCTGAGGTTCCACCTTCCCCATTTGCTGATCAAGGCAAGTCACAACCCCCATTTTGATCATCATTGAGCCCATGTTTTAATAAATTATCGCTATAACTCATAGGATAATATTGCATTAGTCAAATATCAAGCCCTACACTATATTTATTAGATCCCCGTCCTTGTGTGCAAACCCAAGCCATGCTTATTGAGCCTACACTCCTTGTCACTATACAAATATTATATTAGCTAGTGTCCAATGTACCGACACAACTGCTATAGGATAAAAAGAATGAGTCGTAGATAGATGGATTCTACTATATGTATTTCCCCGTTATTGTCGTCTCTGGACTCTGTTGGAGTTGGCTATGCTATAAGTATGGTGGGTTCTGGGTGCAAGCTAGGGCATTGGTTGGTCGCACCTGGGGCACTATAAGGACCGGTCTGTGGGATCTGTTGCAAAGCACTTCCGTACTAACCACAAGTCTAATGGGTAAGTCCTAACTGAAAGTATGGAACAATCCGACTCGATGCACCATAGTGGAGGGGGCAAGGGGCAACCTACGGGTGACTTGTACCGACGTAGCTCAAGGGGGGGTATGGTGTGGCTCGACGCGTCGGGGCACCATATGAAACCCATAAGAGGGTGCTGTCGGGTCGAGGAGGACCATATGGAAGGTTTTAGCACGAGTTCCGTGGTATGGGTCATCTCGCTACACTTTGGTGTAAGTGGTGAGTGTGTGCCTTGTGGGTACAGTGGTACACCTCTAATCAGAGTATTCAATCTTTTCGAAAAGCCGAGCCCACGGTTAAGGGCGGGTTGTGTGACTTCTCGCAGTTAGTTTACTATTGGTTGAATGGTTGAGTTATTCATGGCATGTAAGGACTGTTGAGCGAGGTGGGGCTGACTGTACCCCTCGAGTTAGAAGATGATGATGCATACACATGTTTACATTATTCAGTACCAATAAATTGATCACAATTAATTGCTTTACAATTATGCTCTTCCGCAAAATTAGCCACTATCTCCCTTGTTATTACTCTGCATTATATTTGCATTCGGTGGCTTGCTGAGTATGTTTGTGCTCACCCCCGTTGACTTACACCACCAGAGCCCGTCTACTACGAGGAGGATGAAGGTCTGGAGTAGCGACACAGTCAAGGCGAGACTGGAAGGAGGCGTTCATCTAGGACCCTTTGTTTTATTAGTTTCTCTTCATCTTTATTCACTTTTGTACTAATACGGTCTACGAACCATGAATTATTGCTCGTATTGTACTGTGGTCGCATGATGAATGTCTTGTTTTTATTGATTTTCTATGGAATATCAATAAAGGTCCTGATTTATTAAATCGGGGCGTGACACTCCTGAGTATGCCGGCTCCATCCTCCCATCAAAAGATACCAAACCAGGGAACTTTTCCTTGATAAGAAGCCCGAGGATGTCGTTTACGTGGCGTGAGCACTCATGACCTGCTCGTTCAACCATAATCCAGTTCCTACCCCGATATCATTAAAAAGTATTAGTATATATTAAAAACTAAACTAACAAAAGGAATACATTATAGACTTTATATAGCAACTTACCTATTTCCATCTGGTCGAATGAGCGCATGATCAGCTACTGCCACTGGTCACCTCGGGAGTGACGAAGGACCACGCAACCACACTGCAGCCGCTTCTGTAGCATGCTCCTCTCCCTTTGCCCCAACCTCCTCCCCACCCTCTGCCCCCACCTCCTCCTCCTCCTTCGCCCTAGCCTCCTCCTCCTCCTTATCTGACACGTAATCATCCTACCTCGAGGTCTAGATGAGGACCCGACCTCATCTTGAGAGCGAGTGGATTTATCGCCTTTTCCTACTACTGCACTTATTAATTTCTTTAAACCCCCACCATATTTCAATCACCTGCTACGAAAAAGAGTAAATCACTTTAGATAAACCGTGAAATGTGTTATAAACGCATTTAATCAAAAATTAAACATAATTCTCATATAGCTGCTAGAAATAGTCATCGCCGTCTGGATTTGCTGGATCATATGTATTGTCATCACTATCACGTGATATGATATAATCGTCCAGCTGATCAGGAGGTGGAATGTTGTCATCAGTTTGATTGCTTGAGTGCAATCTCTCTAGCAGTTCTAAGTCTCTTATATTATGAATCTCGTCTCCTTCGTCGGCATCGGCACCACTTTCGTTATCTACTTCCATCGTCTCTGTCAAGTCAATAACAAACATGCCTGGTAGCCCATCTTCTTGAAAGAACTCTCCGTCATATGTGTTCAGGTCTATGTTATAGTCTTCGTTGTTGGGAACGGGCAGTTTACCGTGTGACGACACCTTATACACAACATCCCAACCTTTAAGATGTGCGACGGTTTTGCACGGGTAAGAGAGATAGTAAACTTGTGTTGCCTATTGAGCCACGATATAAACATCTTCACTCGGCAAGGTGGTATCTTGACGAATTTCTATTAAGCCAAGTTCGGGAGTCTGTCTCACTACTTTGGGATTGAACCAGTGGCATTTAAATATAACGGGATTAAGAGGTTTGCTCCCATCGAAACTCAATTCGTATATTTCTTCGAGTCAGTCCATAGTAGTCAACCCCGTCTGTGCCCTAGAGTAAAAACTCCGGAATTTGTGGTTCTTCTGTTAGGTCGGCTTTGTTCATGGCTTGTTGTGTGGAAACGATACCCGTTTACGTCGTAAGCTTTGAATGTCTTGACCTTGTAGGCACAACCATTCGCAACTTGCCTCAACTCGGAACTCATTGTCGTGTCGGTTCTTCCCTATAGGTTTAAACGCGATGAACATGTATATTAGTGGCATATAAGATATAATTGAAAGGTAGAACTAACTAAAAGTTAATTTGAGAAATACCTTAGTTTTGAACCAAAAATGAAATCGGGATTGTCATTTCCCACACCATACTTAAGAAGGGCAGTTGATTCCTCAATGTTAGCCTCCCTCGAACCATGCCAAAATCGTCGATGAAATTCCTCTATGTACGGTTCCACTTCGGAAAGGTTTGTCAGGACATACAACATAATCAAACGCCACTCTTCATGCTGCAAGGTCTTGTTAGCAGCACCACTTGCACTTCCTAGTTGGCCCCTGAAGATGCTGAGATTTGATTCTTCTTCTCGAAGATTGTAACGGGAAGGTGGATTATGCACACTAGGAAGATTGTCCGCATAATATCTAGTTGTGAAGTTTGATACCTCCTCCAAAACATATGCCTCAGCTATGGATGCTTCAATTTTGCATTTGTTCTTACATTTATTCCGAAGAATCTTTTGGAATCTCTCAATTGAATAGCACCAACGGCTCTGGACCAGACCTCCCATCCGGGCCTCATACAGAAGGTGCAAGATCATATGTTGCATCGGATTGAAAAAACCGGGCAGAAAGATCTTTTCTAGCTTGCATAATAACACGGGCTCTAGTGTCTCCTATGTCTGCTACCACGGTGTGAGACAACTATTTAGCACAAAGTTGCCGGAAAAAATTGCTCAATTCAGCTAGAACTCGCTAGACATCCTCGGGGACATAGCCATGAATCATGACCGAGAGCAGCCACTTAATCCATATGTGATAGTCATGACTTTTGAGTCTGTTTATTCGCAGAGTAGCTAGATTAAATCCCCTCTTCAGATTAGCTGCATAGCCATTAGGAAACATCAAGGTTTGAAACCACTCAAGTACTTCCCTCCTTTGTCCCCTTGTTAGATAAAATCGGACTTTGGCTTCGTCCAGGATTTCCCGCTTCTAGGAGGTATCATGTCGAGCTTAGGTCTATTGCATATAGCCGCTTGATCCACTCGGGCCTTGACGTTGTCTTTCGTCTTCTCAGGAATATCCATGATTGCGCCGAAAATGGCCTCGGCAACATTTTTCTCAGTGTGCATCACATCAATGTTGTGCGGAAGGAGAAGATCATCGAAATAAGGAAGATTCCATAAACATGGCTTGTGAGTACATGCATGATGCTCACCATATCCGATAAAACCAGCTCCTTGTGTATTAATTTGCAAAGACTCTAATTGAGCACAAACATCAGCTCCGGTCATTTTAATTGGTGTTGAGCCTTTAACAAACACACCTTTTGTAAAATTCTTCTTATCCTTCCTGAATGAATGGTTTCGAGGAAGGAATTGTCGGTGCTTGTCAAACGAGGAATATTTTCCACCCTTAGCCAACCAAATGAACTTCAGAGTCGACCGACAAATCGGGCATGCGAACTTCCCATGCACGCACCAGCCGCAAAATATCGAATATGCTGGTAGGTCATGTAGAGAGTACATATACTAGACATGCATTCTGAAGTTTGTCTTTGTAGATCGGTCATATGTCAACACACCGTCTTCCCATGCACATACCAAATCATCCATCAAAGGCTCCATATACACACTCATATTTTTCTCCAGGTATTCAGGCCCTGGAATTATCAAGGACAAGAAAATATTCTGTTGTTGAAAGATGTCGCCGGGAGGAAGGTTGAGGGGAATAACAAACATTTGCCAACAACTGTATGCGGCAGCCGTCATACCATATGGATTGAACCCATCTGTTGCTATAGAAATTCGTACATTACGTGGCTCTAAAGCTTTCTCGGGATGGAGCTGATCAAATCTTTTCCACACTTCTCAATCTGATGGATGACCTAGCTTGTCTGGGTTGTAATGAATCCCATTTTTATGCCATGTCATCTGTTTAGCAGATTCCTTGGTCATGTACAGCCGTTGGATCCTCGGTACAAAGGGAAGGTACCGAAGGATCTTCACGGGAATTGAGAGTTGTTTCTTCGCACCATCATCGGAGTCTACCTCAAGATACCTAGAGGATTTGCATTTCACGCAGCAAGTTGCGTCTGCGTATTGTTTCCTGAATAAAATGCATCCGTTGGGACAAGCATGTATTTGCTCATAAGGCATCTTAAGTGCACGGAGGACTTTCTTCGACTCGTACATGCTCTTCGGAAGATTGTGACCTTCTGGAAGAAGGCTACCAACAACCGTCAGCATAACATCGAAGCATTCTTGACTCAAGTTAAACTACGACTTGATGGCCATTAGCCGTGCGATGGCATCCAGTTGAGAAACCTTAGTGTGACCGGGAAGAGGTTGTTTTGACGCGGACAACATGTCATAAAACGCTTTTGCCGTTGGCTCCGTCACTTCTCTTCACGTGCTTCGTCAAAATGCGCATCTTCAAAGTCATCTAGCATAAATCCAACCCCTCCCTCATCATCGTCCATGCGATGTCGCAACACCTCGTCTCTAAGACATTGGGACTCACCATGATACGTCCAACGGGTATAATTTGGCATAAACCCATATTTACATAGGTGTTCACCCATGGCATCCTTTGTTTGTCGACGCTTATTCTCGCACCGACTACATGGACACCAGGTCTTGTCACATACATTCTGTCTACCAAACGCCGTCTCTAAGAATACTTCAGTGTTCTTGATCCAATCCATGGTCACCTCGGCCTGACTAGGGCGACCCATGTACATTCACTCACGATGATCCATCTTGTACTAAACTAGGAAACAACACCCGTGTTTAGGGGTTAGTGAGAAACGAGATGCATCTAACAGTCTAATAGGTAAGATAGGTCCTAATCCCACCAGAGAATGCGTAGATTGAGCTCAGTTTTCACGCTCCGTTCCGATCCTAACCCAAAATTTCGGCAGCACCTCCCCACTGCTCTCCAAACGCACGTCTAGGCAACATTCCAAGAGGATGTGCATTCGGAGAACAACGGAGAGGTGCTGCCGAAACCATGAGTCGAATCGGAACGGAGCATGAAAACGAGCTCAATCTACGCATCCTCCGGCTGTCCAAACGTGGACAATTCGAAACAGTTACGACCACAAATATGCAAAGACATGCATATTCCAAACCATAACTCTTCCGAACGGGATACGCCTAGGATACGTGACAATAACAAAAAAAATAAATTTTTGACAACATCTTATCTCTAATACATAGCAAATCTAGCATGCATAAATAGGACGGCACAATGGCCGTCACCCACATACACACATCACGACGCGATGGCCGACATCCACATACACATATATATATCACGGCACGATGGCCGGCATCCACATACACAAGATATTAATCAACATAACCATTAAAACATAAAAAGTATTACAACAATTATATTAAAATTTCTAAAACATGTATATTAGAACAACATGGTATTAACATGGCATTCTTAATAATTAAACATGTGATTAAATATGTGATTAAACATTACATTAAACATGGCATTAATTTAAACATAATATAGGTAAAGTAGAAAATATATACACACTAGAGAATCCATATTTCCTCTCAAAAAAAGTATAACCTAACCTCAAAAAAGTATAACCTAAATGGAGTGGAGGGAAAAAATATCACCGAAGGAGCTAGGGGTCGGGGCGGAGGGGGCAGCGGAGACGGCGGTCGGAGGAGAAGGGGCCAGGGGCGCCGGGGGCGCCGGGGGCGGAGGAGGAGGGGACGGGGGCGGCCGGCGGCGGGGGCACCGGCGCGGCCGGCGGTGAGGCGCGTGGGAACAGGGGGCTGGGGGCGGCGGGGCCGCGAGGGTGGCCGGCGCCACTGATGGCCGGGGGCCGGGGCTGGGGGCCGGGCTGCAGGGGCGGCCGGTGGTGGTGGCGCCGGCGTGGCCGGCGGCGAGGCGCGTGGGAGCAGGGGGCTGGGGGGGGCGGGGCCGGCGAGGGGCGGCCGGTGGCCGGGGGCCGGGGCTGGGGGCCGCAGGGGCGGCTGGCGGCGGTGGCGGAGGGGCGGCCGGCGTGGGGGTGCAGGGGGCCGGGTAGTGGAGGTGGGGTGCGGGTAGCAGGGGGTCCGGCCGGCGACGGGGGAGCAGGCGGCGGGGTGAGGGAGCGGGGGAGCAGGCGGCGGGGTGCGGGGAGTGGGGGAGCAGATCTGGGCGCACTTAATGCGCCCAGATCTGTGGGGCTATTTTAGGTTAGGTCCAAACTTCAGCCGAGTGCCAAATTAGGAGGCACTCGGCGAACGATTTTTTTAAAAAAAGAATTACCGAGTGTCATCAGTAAATTACTCGGCAAATGTTATTTTTTTTAAAAAAAACCTTTTTTTGCCGAGTGCTAGTAGCTATGGCACTCGGCAAAGATGATTTATTTGCTCTTTGCCGAGTGCCTAGGGATAATTGCACTCGACAAAGATTTTTTTAATTTTTTTAAAAAAAACTAAAATAGAAAAAAGGCAGTAAAAAATCCCATAATTTGGCATTATATAATATACACTTATCGTTACTCCTAGAAATTTTCTTAGTTCAAATAAACAAATTAATGCACTTGTAGTTCAAATTTGGGATCTTTTAATTAAATTCTATAAAGAAGTTCAATTAACTAAAAATAGCAAGCTAGTACTAAAAAATGCCAAATTTGGACATGGTATAAGATATATTGGGTTTTAGTAGTACAAAAAATTTTAAGTTCAAACAAAGATTTGAATATCGATTTGCTTCTAAACCTAACTCATTCCATCCCTAAACACATTTACCTTCTCGTGGATTCTCCAGTTTCCAAACGTCGTACATTAAAACTTTGTCGAAACATTATGAAATTTTTATCACAGTATATATGTATGATATAATGACACCATGTCAAGTATCATATTTTTAGGCATCAATTTAATTTTCTAGAATTAAAAAACCATTAAGCTCCATGTTGTCGCCCGAGCGTCGTAACTTAGATTTTAAATATTTAGATATATTTAGTTGTAAAAGATTACAAATGGAATCATGAACATAAATATGATTTTTCTACAATTTTTGAGTCATTATTTCATGTACATGCAGTTGAAATTTGACCCACTTCGAAGTAAATCCTAGAAATATGATTAATTTATTAAAAATAGCAAACCCACTCAGAAAAATATGAAACTTTTCCATGGCTTAACATAGGTTGCATTATGAGTGTAAAAAAATTCATGTTCAAAACATGTTTAAAATGTGATAGAGTCAAAATGTGTTTTCACATAAAATAATGGGATTTTCTACTTTGCCGAGTGTTTTTATTTGTGGCAAAGTGTAGGGTTTGCCGAGTGTCCGTTAGAGGCACTCGGCAAACCCAAAAATTCACCCGTGCCGTCGTAACGGCGTCAGCAAAAATTTGGGCGGGACATTTTTTGGCATGTTTGTCGAGTGCCACCTATGGGGCACTCGGCAAAGAGGTGGAATTGCCGAATGCCACGATGTTTGCCGAGTGCATGACATCGGGCACTCGGCAAAATAGTGTTTGCCGAGTGCCCGATGAAATGCACTCGGCAAACATCGTGGCACTCGGCAAACATCTGTTTTCCGGTAGTGCCAGGTCCATTTTGTTGATCAATGGTTACGTTGAAGTTGCTACTTGAGGACTTGGAGAAGCGGTAATCTGAATTCCCTGGATCATCTTGGTTGTGATGTGTTTCTTTTCACACGTTTTTTAAAATTTGTAAAATTAACCTTCTGTCGGTATTTCAAGTACTGATCTAGACTAATTAGTCATAGATCGACACTTCATCAGCATTTGATTTTAGACCCTATGTCGACCTAGATTGGGCGCGTGGCTCTAAGTCTTTGTCGGTAGATCAGCATTTGATTCGATATGCCGACAGAGGCCTAAAGCCACCTGATCTATACCGATCAGGCTAGATCAGCTGATGAAGTGTTGATACAGAGTCAATCAGCCGAGATCGGTGCTTAAAATGCCGACGGAAGGTTAGTTTTGCGATTTTAAAAAATGTGTAACAGATTTGAAATTTGTTTTGAAAAAATGTATTATTTCAAAAAAAATCTATAAACGCTAGTGTTTTGGGCAAGAAAGAAATAGATTAATACCACCGGCGGCGGCTTCGGCTCGGCTTGAACAGCGTTCTTGTATGAGATTTTCATTTTTGTTCTCTTGCTGACATTTCTGATTTCATGTTTGATTGGTGATTGAGGTTGCTAACACATTAGTCACCAAGATGATGTGTTTAGATTCAGAAAAATGGGCCTAAGATGCCGTTCCCCTTTGTTATGTTTCTCATGCACGTCACAAATTTATACATTGTCCATATCCATACGATGACATGCATGGCGAGAGCGCGCTAAAGTTCCAACCCGTCGTTGAATCCGGCATCGTAGGCTGCGTCGGCCTCCGCGTCGCCAACAATTTCCCCGAGCATCATGCCGCCGACTGCGCCGCCGAGGAGCCCGAGGCCGAGGCCCATGCCCATGCCTCCGCCTTTCCGCGACGGCTGCTGTGCCGGGTAGCCGTAGGACGACGCTGGCGGCGGGGCCGCGTAGCTGTACGGCTGCACCGGTGGGTACCCCACATACGGCGCGCCGTATGGCACGACCGGCGGGTATGCCATCGCAACGGCGTTAGAAGTCGGATAGGCAGCGTTCGGCGGCGGATAGGCGGGGACCGGCGCTATGGCGTTCTCCATTGCCTTCTCGGAGTTCTTCATGTACGTGACGTCGAAGGTGTCGGGGGCAGGCTTGACGTCGGTGAACTTGTAGGAGAAGTAGAGCACGCCGTGTGCGCGGCCGGACATGGGCCGGCTCACCTGGTAGCTCGCGGGCTTCGGCTCGCCTCCCGCCTCGAGCGCGCCTACCAGGAGGTCGTTGAGGGGAATGAACACCTCTCCGACGTCGCGGTGGCCGCCGAAGGCGCGTTGTGAGCGTAGCATCACATGGAGAGCGAGGCCGCGGTTGTCGGCGACGGCAGGGACGGTGAACTGGAGCACGGTGTTCCAAACGGGATTGCAGCCGCCGTTGCGGTCGGCGTTGGTGCTGTGCATGGGCATGGGGATGTCGCTGCCGGAGATGGAGGCGACGGCGTAGACGCGCATCCGGGAGAAGAGAGTAACCCTCTTGAGGTCGCTTGCTGAGACCAGCTTCAGATCCATCACCCGGTACGCCATTATTGCCGGTGTAATAAGAGGCGGGGGAGAGGAGGAGGAAGCGAGAGAGATATGCGTAGCCTGCGACGGCGACGTGCGTATCGCCGTATCCTCCTCGAGTTGGAAAAGGGCGCCGTGGCGGGAGTTAAGAAGGAACTAATTGGCGCCAAGAATAGCATAGGGATCAACGCGCGCCCTGAATATCATGCTAGCTTATCGATATGCGGTGTGGCTTTCAACTCGGGTCTTCAAAACGCCGTCTACTTCTATTTTTAATTTTCTTATAGAGGCCACCTTCCCACTTCAAATGTCTATTATTGCAGTAGTGTGCTTTGACATGATTTTGGTTATTAACTTAGAGCTCCAAGAATTGCTCTAAAAAATTGACTCTATATATTTTTTTAGAATTCATTTTTAAAATGTAAATCACATTAAATACGTTTCTCTCCAACAGAGTTTCTAAATTAAAGTACGTGAGTATGCTCCTTAAAAGTAGTGAGCGAAAGGATTAATTTTGGGATCCTTTATTTTTGGAAATCAGTTAAAGTATTTGTAGGAGATAATTTTTTTAATTCTAATCTCAAAAATTTAGAGAATGAAGCTTCTCTTGGAGATGCTTTTATAGATGTTGGATAGTATCATTTTTGTTGTAGGGAGAATTAACCCAATTTAAATAGTAGGGGAGTAGCCTCACCTATTTGGCTAGCTTTTGGGATATAGATAAGACTCTTTCCTTTATGGGCTAGAAGTTGGATGAGTTTCTCTTATAGTATGCTAACAAATGGTATCAATGTCTAGGTCCACAGTCTCTCGTGTCCGTCTAGTGAAACCGTGTGATGTGGTCTAAAAGTGTACTAAGGTGGTAAAGTTTAGTGGATTATATGGTGCGGTCAGGCTAAAAGACATCAATGTGTAGCGAGAGAGATTATTGAAATAGTCTCACCTTTGTTGTGGATGAAGAATTAATCCAACTTAAATAGTGGGGGAATCTCTCACCTCTTAGATTATCTTATCCTTTCGTATTCCTTTGATAAATTTCTCTTAGAACCAACAATAAAATTCCAAATAGCTAAATCTTTATTTTTTTTAGTTTCGTGCGGTAGTTTAATTTGCTTATTGCCACTAGTACGATAGCTCCAGCATGCAAGTTTAGATGCATGCCCATTTGCTGTTTGTTTCCTTATTAGGTAGTGACCGAACCGGAGGAAGAATCATAGGATTGTACGGTGATCCACTACCAAAAAAACAAAAAATCACCTAGTGCCAAAATCTTCACCTAATGCATTATTTTGGGCATTCGGTAAAGATTGATTTGTCGAGTGTTTTTTCGAAAACACTCGGCAAACAATTACAATTGACAAAAATGGAGAATGGAGTTTTGCCAAGTGCCTGATAGGAATGAACTCGGCAAACACTGTGATGCTCGGTAAAAAATGAAAAAAAAATGGTACTAACGACCGTCACAACGGTGTGTTTGCGCGGATAAAGAAAAAATTGGGTTTGCCTACTATTGTTATTCTGTCGAATTTGCATGAAACTTACTCCTACGGAGGAGGATAATAAATAGAAGAAACATCATAAATGTTGTATGTTGATACTAGTATCGTAGCCGTGCTACGCAACATTGAAAATCAAAAAAACAATTATATTAACAACACTTCGTAAGTATCATCTTCTTCCGGTAATTTGCCTTAGAATTTTAGATCTTGTGTGAAACCAAGGAACTTTGTTAGGTGGTGAAGCTCTTCGACGAACCCTTTTGAACTCACGGCAGTAGTTATGCACCATGATTGGTATCTAAAAAGTTTTTAAAGATAACGAGTAAGCAAAAATTACTAAGGTTTGAACTGGTCTACTAAGAAATAAGACAATGTTCTGCACAACATCATAAATTTGCTCTGATAAAACTTATAATTCAATCTAAAAGAGATCATATCATTACCATGATACAAACAGCCAACAAATACTGCTCTTGACTCGATCATTGGCCAGAGGATTCAATTATAGTTTAAGCTTGTTCTCTTGTGGGTTTTTAATTTGTGTACTTATGTCTGCCAAAACATGATAGTTTATTGTGTTGACTCACTAAAAATTATGCAAAAATTTCATAAAAACACAATTAATACTAAGAAAAAAACAGCCTTTTAACATGATATTTCTGTTGATTATTGACATGTTTAGTAGTCAAGTAGTGTTGGCTTGTTAGTTGTTATATTTTGATCCATGACCCATCTTCTATTGTGTCATTTAACAGTTAAATGGCTCTGTGACATGATTTGGCCTAACAAAACCTGCCTAGATAACACATTTGTACAGCCAGCAAGTTTGGGACATGCATAGCATATGATCAAAAATTGAAGATAGACACGATTACATGCATGCTGAATGTATAATCTGCACATTAAATTCTTATGTTTTGCCCCACATCACTACTAACCAAGAAAATAACTACAATCATGATGATGATGAGAAACAGAGCTAGAGGATTAGAATAAAATAAAAGGGCACTACAGTAACAATAACCAAGAATGGAACTGGTGGACAGACAACTAATGCAGCTCCTGGGGATTCTAGTGTTTGAAGTCCTGAACCAAGATAGAAAAAAGGCAAAATTAATTAAAAAAAATGAAATTCTATGAGCATCTTACAAATAAACTGGCCGGCCACCATTTTGAAGGGTCTCCTTATTGATGGAATTTGTATTAGTAATACGTACTCTTCAATATGACGGTAATGCTATCTTTATTGCTGTGAGAGAAGCAAGACAAATAATGGCATTACAAGGGCATGTAGCTGTGCTGAATCACTATTTAACATCAACTGGATAGAGCAATTTGCATAGGCAGCAGGATGTCAAAGATGAAAGCAGCTTGTGAAAGTGGCGGCTTCACAAGGTAGTCCAGGTGGGCCTTGGACTACCCTGTATTTTGGCCGATTACACCATTATAGGTTTTAATTCGGCCCATTACTATTCATTTTACTGTTCAGATTCTACTGTAGCGCATAGGGCAGCGCCGTCACTCACGCGAGTACGCGACTCACCGAGGCCCGAGCCCTAACGTCGCGCCTGCGCTGTTCATCTCGCCGGCCGCCTCCCGTCCGGCGCGGCGTCGGCCGCCTCCCGCCCGGCGCGGCGTCGGCCGCCTCCCCCAATCATCCATGCTCCATCCCGCCTCCAGGCTCCCGGCTCCGGCCTCCCGCCTCCCGCCTCTAGAGGACCCAGAGTCCTAGACGGCCGACGCACCTCACGCACGTGGCGACCGACGGCGACTCCTCCGAGCTCGGCCGATTGCCCCGGCCCCACGCCCCCTCCCTCCCGCCCGGCCTCACGCCCCCGCCCTCTCGCCTGACGGATCCTGCAGACCGCTCGCCTGCCTCGCCAGACGCCAGTGGCCACTCGCGCTCGGCTGGCAGCTGCTCCTGCGGTCCTGCCTGCTATTTGGTTTAGTCTTTAAGTCCTGCCTCCTGCTCAAGGTATTTGGTTAATTGGTTTTGTTATTTGTTATTGTTAAGTGTTAAATTTCCAATTAATAAATTGAATGATTGATTGATTGTTGTGTTATTTTTTATTTATTTTTATATGTGTGAGATCATTAAGGTATGAAGCGGAATAGAGATATTACATCATTCTTTTGAAAAAATGAAGCAAAGACGAAGAAAATTACAGATACAATTAATGAAGAAACTCAATTTGATAACAATGATGAACAAGAACCAACATTACTTGAGACAACCAAGAATCAAGAACAAGAGTCACCTCCGGTGTATGATGCAGATCATCTTCAATATGATCCGGATTAAGAGTTCCAATTGCAAGTTTTGATGTCAATGTGCAAGATGCAGTCTGAAGAGCATACATTCTAAAAGGTCCAAATCAATGTTATGCATGTGATTTCCCAATTAGGGAAATATATGGTAAGAAACGTCACTTCAGTTTTGTTTGGTTTCAAAAGTACAATTGGCTTGAATATAGTGTTGTGAAAGATGCTGGTTTTTGTATGGTGTGTTACTTGTTTGGTAGTGGAAGTGGTAACTTTGTTAAGGATGGTTGGAGAAATTGGAACAAATCTGATGCACTTGACAAACATGTGGGGGGGATAACAAGTGCTCACAATAAAGCTCAAGAAAAATACAACTTGTTTGTGAAAGATCGTACTTCAATTGATAATGTTATTGTGAAGGTGTCAAAAGAGAGTGAAATGCGTTATAAGTCCATGTTGACTTATTCACTAAGATGTGTGAGATTTCTTTTAAATCAAGGATTGGCATTCCATGGGCATGATGAAAGTGAAGAATCTAGCAATAGAGGGAATTTCATTGAACTTTTGAAATAGCTTGCTAGTAGTAATGAAGAGGTTGACCGCTTGATCTTGAAAAATGCTCCTAGAAATTGCAGTCTGACTTGTTCTACCATACAAAGAGAAATTATTGGTTGTTGTGCTAGAGAAACTACTAGACACATCATTGAAGAAATTGGTGATTATTATTTTGCAATTCTTGCAGATGAGTTTAGTGACCTTTCACATAAAAACACAATTAGCTCTTTGTTTGCGGTATATTGACAAACTTGGAAGGATATGTGAGTGGTTTCTTGAGTAGTTCATGTAGCTAGTACCACTGCTACTTCACTTAAGAGTGTAATTCTAACCTTACTTGTTGATTTTCACTTGACACTTTACTCAAATCCGTGGTCAAGGATATGATGGGGCTAGTAATATAAAAGGAAAGATTAATGGGCTGAAAACATTAATCACGAAAGAGTCTCCTTTTGCCTACTACATTCATTGTTTTGCACATCAACTACAATTGGTTCTTGTTTCTGTTGCCAAGGGAAATGATGATTGTGTATGGTTTTTTACTCAAGTTTCTTATTTGTTGAATACTATTGGCTCCTCTTGCAAGCGTCATGACATGCTTACAGATGTTAGAGCTCAAAAAATTATGGAAGCACTTGAATTGGGTGAAATAGAAAGTGGGATTGGATTAAATCAAGAGATGGGATTAGCTAGACCTAGTGACACTTGATGGAGTTCTCATTTTAGAACTATATTGCATATTATTGATATGTATCCCACAACTCAACAAGTGCTTATGACTCTTGGTAAGGATCCAATAAAAAGAGATGATTGGCCAAAAATACATGCTATGGTTGGAGCATTTGAATCATTTGATTTTATTTTCAATGCACACTTGATCAGGGCCATGCCTAAGGGGGTCGAGCAGTGCCCTCGATCTGGGCCCTCACTTTCCCAGAGGCCCCACCCGGCCACCACATACACAGAAGCGCGCACAGGTACATAGGCCGTGGGCCATGGCCATGAGGCAGCCAGGCAGGCCATCGCAGGTCATGGTAATCAGGGGATGAGGAGAACCAGGCCACGCCACGCGCAATGCCACGTGAATACGAACGACACTGGTAATTAGGGACCCTATTTATAATCCCGCCCTGGACCTCACGAAACTTAGAAATGGCCCTGCACTTGATGCTTACCATTCTTGGATATACAAATGAGTTGTCAATGCTTTGCAAAAGAAAGATCAAGATATTGTTAACGCGATGTCACTTGTAACTTTGGCAAAGGAAAGAATGCAAAAATTGAGAAACCATGGTTGGAAAGATTTCTATGAAGGAACAATTATTTCATTTTGCACCAAACATAAGATTGAAGTTCCAAGTTTGCATACAAGATATGTGCCTCATGGAAGATGTGCACAGTTTTATCCAAATCAAACAAATGATGATCATTTTAGAAGAGAAGTATTCATTGGTGTTGTTGACAAGATTAGCCAAGAGCTTAACAATAGGTTTGATGAGGTTAATATAGAGTTGCTCATTTGCATGGCAACATTAAACCCTTCTAACTCATTTTCTTCTTATGATGCACAAAAAGTACTCAAGCTTGCCAAGTTTTATCCTAAGGATATTTCAAGTATGGATTTGATAAGGCTTGAATATCAATTGGAGACTTTTATTGATGATATGAGAAAAGATGAAAGATTCAAAGGCCTACAAAATCTTAGTGAACTTTCTCTTAAACTTGTTGAAGCAAATAAGCATATTATTTATGATTTGGTGTATTTGCTTCTCAAATTAGTTTTGATCCTACCGGTGGCAATGGCAAGTGTTGAGAGAGTGTTTTCTGCATTGTCTCTAGTGAAGAACAAGTTGAGAAATAGTATGTGTGACAAGTTATTGAATGATTATCTAGTTACTTTTGTTGAGAGAGATGTGTTCTCAAAAGTTAGTGAAGATGACATCGTTAAGACTTTTATGAGTATGAAAACTCCAAGAGTAGAGAAGTAGTACTGTGATTTTTGTTTATATTAGAACTTTCACATGTAGCTTTATGACTAATGGACTTAAATGTTGATTTTGGTATATTTATGAAGTTATTACGTGCAATTCCTCTCTTATGACATATTTTGAAATGTTTGTGACATATTTTTAAGTTTTGTAGTATAAGTAGGAACACCCAAGGAAAATTTTCTAGAGCCACCACTGGCTTGTGACATCAACTGGTTGAAGACAACCAAAATGTTAGCTTTCTTCGCGTACAAGCAAATGACAAGATAATGGTCATAGCTTCAATGGTCACCACCTCATGCAGTAGGAGATGAGAGAATTTGCAACAACAAAGCTTTCATTTGTGCATTGACATTAGCATCCAGTGCCAACCAAAAGCTCATTCTTCCTATGCTGCTCCTTTGCATCTAGGGCATTCTTGATAAACAAGCCAGCCAACCTGCAGCTCTCCTTAGGTTTCTCCTCATTGGCCAACTCACTTGAGAGAGAGAACAAGAAACATGGAAGGTTGTTGGCATGCTTTTTTGTCACACGTTGACACACGCGTGGCTTAGGAGATCTGCTTAACTCCAGTGTAGATTTTATGGTCTTAGAAAAGGGGTTCAAGGCGTGCCAATCAGTTTGACCCTGCAACTGATAAGGGATCAGAAAAGATAAATGTTAGTAGCATAGTCGATCGGCTGGCAAGCTAATGACCATGGCAAAGATGATAAAATCATGAATCACCGTGTCGGTCGGTCATAAGGCTGACAGCCCAAGTTGACCTAATCGAGCGAGCACGCCATCGGCCGATAGAAAAGATAAATCATGCATATAGGTCGATGCGCACCCTTCGACGGTGAATATGATACAGAGATAAATTAAAGATAACCTATTAGCTTGTACACTTATAGAAATAAATAAAGCATGCCAAATAACAGATCTATACCATAGAGATCATCACAATAACTAGATCGGACCTAACCAAGACAATAGCTAGTCATAATGATCTGAACAATATATCAACGAATCGAGAAAACTTTATTTAGATGAACAGTGCACGTCATGAAAAAGATACAATAGCAAAAGATGTCGGACCTAACAGATGAAGCCTCAAACTATCAGACCTAGATCACATTAATCTAAGAGATCAAACCTAACTGATGCAGCCTTAGACCTAGCCAAAAACAATGAGAACAACCGACGACCGTACTGTTTCACTGTTCTCCTCAAGATATCGAACTGAACCGATGCAGGCATGAGGATACTAACCTAGTTGGTACAAACATCGGGGGTGGCGGGACTCACCTATTCACCAGAGATCAAAACAATGCAGCTTAGCTCTGAGCGCCCAAGTCCCGCCAGACAACCTTCGGGCTTGTAACGCCCCGATTTAATAAAATCGGGAATTTATTGAAATTCCAGAGAAAATCAATAGATACAAGACGTTCATCATATGACTGCGTACAATACACCAATCAATCATGGTTCGTAGACCATATTATTACAAAAGAGTTAAATCAGAGAGAAACTAGTAAAACAAATTTCCTAGATGAATGCCTTCTTCCAGTCTCGTGCCTTGACTGGGTCGCTACTCCAGATCGTCACCCTCCTCGTAGTAGATTGCCTCTGGTGGTGTAAGTCAACGCGGGTGAGTACAATCGTACTCAGCAAGCCACCGAATGCAATTATAATGCAAGGTAATAACAAGGAAGGTAGTAACTCACTTTTGCGGAAAAGCATATTTGTAAAGCAATTAATGTAATCCAGTTATTAATGCAGAAAAGTAAACATGAGTTCATGCATCATCTTCTAACTCGAGGGGTACAGTCAGCCCACCCTCGCTCAACAGTCCTTGCATGTCATGAATAACACATTCAATCACATAACAGTAAACTAACTTCGAGAGGTCACACAACCCGCCCTTGACCGTGGGCTTGACTTTTCGAAAAGATTTAAATACTCTGATCAGAGGTGTACTACTGTACCCACAAGGCACTCATTTCCCGCACACCGCAGTGTGTTAAATGACTCCTGTCACGAGAAGCTCGTGCTAAAACCTTCAACATGGAACGCACCAATTCGATAACACCCTCTTATAGGTTTCATATGGTTTCCCAGTCACTTCGGGCCGCACCATACCCCCCTTGAGCCACGTCGGTACAAGTCACCCGCAGGTTGCCCCTTGCCCCCTCCACTATGGTGTTACAAGTTGGTACGATCCATACCTCTAGTTAGGACTTACCCACTAGACTTGTGGTTAGTACGGAAGTGCTTTGTAACAGATCCCGCAGACCGGTCCTTATAGTGCCTCGGGGGCGACCAACCAATGCCCTAGCTTGCACCCGGAACCCACCATACTTATAACATAGCCAACTCCAACAGAGTCTAGAGACGAGAATAACGGGGTAAATCATATAGCAGAATCCATCTTTCTACGACTCGTTCTTTTACCCTATAGTAGTTGTGTCGGTACATTGGACACTAGCTAATATAATATTTTGTAGAGTGACAAGGAGTGTAGGCTCAATAAGCATGGCTTGGGTTTACACACAAGGACGAGGATTTAATAATTATAAGTTAGGGCTTAAGATTAGACTAATGCAATATTATCCTATGAGTTATAGCGATAATTTATTGAAACATGGGCTCAATTATGATCAAAATGGGGGTTGTGACTTGACTTGATTAGTGAATGGAGATGGTGGAACCTCGGGGTAAAAGTCCGGATTGTCGACGGCGTCGTAGTCTTCTCGATACGGAAAAGTAAACACAACATTCAATAAACAATCCAAAATCAATCATACAAGCATACATGTTTTTGGTTGGATTAATTAAAGGAGATAGAGTCTTAAATTCTATGAAATTATTACTTAAATATTTAAGATTAAGTTTTAAAGAGGTTTTTGAATTTTATAAATTGATATAAGTATTTTTCTAAGGGGTTTTTGTTTTCCCTTTTTTAGAGGTGGAGTAAAAAGGTTTAAAACAACCTTATTGTTTTTATTGCAGTAAAAATAGTGAAATTAAGTTATTAGGTCTTCTGAAGTTATTATATAAGTTTTTATGATATTGTTATAAAGTGTTGAATTTTCATTATATGAATTAATTACTGATCCTAAAAGGGCCTTTGAAATATTATTAATAAAAAATGAAAGGGGCAAAATAAACATTCTATTGTTATTGAATTAAAATAGAGAAATGAAGTCATCAAGTCCTCTGAAATTAATATATAAATTTTTAAAGGTTCTTCTGAATAATTTTAAATGAAATATAAATTAACTCCTAAAGGGGACTTTTCTTTATATTTTAATAAGAATATTTTGTGCCAAATAAACATATTGTTTTTATTGCATAAAAGTGTAGAGGATAAAAAGACAAATTTTCCAGAATTGAAATGGTCAAATTTGGGGTTAATTTGATCAAGTTATGAATTTTCAAAGTTTAAACATATTTTATGAATTTTATTTTAAACAGAAAACAGGCGTGGGTCGACGGTGAGCCAGGCCCACCATGGACCCGCACACTGTGCGCGTGGACCGGTTCAATCTGGACCGTCTGATCCAAATCGGGCGGCCAGATGCGAGGCGGGGCGCTTAAGTTGCTATGAACGGCTGGGATTAAAAGAAATCAAACCGGTACGCGTGGACGCACGAGATTGATCCAGGATTTTAAATAGCGATCAACGGCTCTGATTAAACGGTACCGATTCGGTGCGATCAAGGGCTCCGATTAAATCCGTGGGCGATCTAATCTCAGCCGTCCATCCGCGATCGCACGGCGGAGAACTCGTCCGGCACGCACGCGGCATGGGGGAGACCGAGGTCTTCGTCCCCAACTTCAACCGAGCGGCGGCGAGCCACGGCGATGATGAGCGGAGGCCTAATGCCCTAGGCGATGGCGAAAATGGATAGAGGGGAGGGAGGGGAGTACATCCGTACCGGAGATGGCGAAGGTGAAGCATCGGCGGCGACCGACAATGAGGGGAAAGCGGAAGAGGCCTTCGGGTCCGACGACAGTGGCAAGCTCCGGCGGCGATCCGGCCCAACGAAGGTGGGGCCGGGGTAGAGGTCGTGGGGGCGATCCTAACGGTGGCGTTGGCGAGGGCAGAGGTGGCTCGAGTCGTCGGCGAGGGCCTGCCGAAGATGAAGCAGAGAAGTGGGGCTAAAAAATGGAGCGGTGGCTCGGGAGTGCGAAGGCTTGAGCGATTTTGGTGTGGGAGAAATGCGGTGCATGCCGTGGTTCTTATAGAGGTCACCGGAGACACAAATGGCAGGCCAACCGAAGGAAATCCGAGGAGCTTCCAAATCTACTTCGGCGAACCTTTCCAAAGCTCGGGATAGCTTCTAAATAATCGAATCCACGTGGATAATGGGTGGAAAGAGACCACCGACGAGAGGGGAAGGTGATCCCATGCTCAAATCGGCGGATCCGGGCGGCCGGCGGCGGATATGGCAGGGGGCGCTAGTATGGAACGGGGGATCCCCTTCCATCGGAGAAGAA
The DNA here is from genome assembly GCA_019279435.1 of Zizania palustris. NCBI lineage: Eukaryota > Viridiplantae > Streptophyta > Magnoliopsida > Poales > Poaceae > Zizania > Zizania palustris. The sequence continues at coordinate 6,163,378 of JAAALK010000288.1, read as the reverse complement.
AGGTATGATAGGTGGGCTCCACCTGTCATAGACCGAGAGCGAGGGGGCGGGCTGGCTAGTGGGCCCGGGTGGTCAGAGGGGAAAGGGGGTGCGCGAGAGGCTGCCAGGGTAAAAATTCTCAAAAATATTTCTTAGCCTCTAAATTCTATCATAAATTTTTCAAGTTCAAATTTGAAATATTTCTCCCTGTTTTGCTTTATTTGGTTCTTTTGGCCTTTTCTTAAATTAAATAAATCTTTTTATTTCAAAAAATTTTATTCCCCTTATTTTTATTTTATTTTAAATTTTGGGATATTACGGGGCTCAAGGGTGGCGATGCACCGATTGGTTGGTTGAACGAGAGTTATCTAATATAACCTAAGGGATACATATTTATAGTCTAGAGACTTGCTGTCCAAGTAACTTATCCAGCCGATTTCGGATAAACCTATAACCACCTTCAGCTCTTATCTCCATCGGCTTCCCTTATCCGATTAGTCATCTGTTGCAGACAGACTCCTCTGACTTTCCTTGACCGGATCCTCTTTGACCTCTTGTTGACCATGCACCTTCCTTGGTGGGCCTTGGGTTTTACCAAATCTTGGTGTCAACACATGCCCCCTAGTTTGATGTGTTAAGAGGCATCTGACGCTTCGAAACTATCAGTCATAATTACCTTATATCGTCAAGTCTTTTCACACGGTCATCTCACATTTATTACCATCAGCCAGAAAAAATCTTCGCCTTATTTGCTTCTCCAAGATTGGCTTAGCGCAGCACCCAAAGAACCACACTACCTAATAAATATCTGGCTTTTTTCACCTTTCTCCTTTCTACGCTTTCCATCTTCATTGCCTCTACTCTCAGTCTATCGGCTTCTAGTGCTCCTTTGATTGTCATCGCCCGTCACCTTCTTCTCCCTCACGTTTCCGCATCCAGTGACATCTTGATGGCCAATCTTCACAAAGTCCCCAACGTAGGCCCCGACATTTTCATCTCTTAATTTTTCTTGGTTCCCCTCAGCTTGTTTTCTTACTGTGTATTCCTTCTTCTTCCCTTCTTTCTTCGCAGCACTTGCAGGATCAGGTCCTCATTCCCATAGTCAGTTTTGAATTCGTCATGTTTAGAGGAAGATGGTTTTGAATTCGTAATAACGAACAAGAGTTGTTCAATATTTTCGAATGGCATGCTTTATGGTGTTTGTCCATTAGTGAATGGATTGTATATTCTAACTCTTGATGATGCACACGTTTATAACGTTAGTACTAAGAAACAATGACTCAATGATTTGAATCCCACCTACGTCTGGCATTGGCATTTGGGTCATATAAATGAGAAGTGTGTACAGAATCTCCATAGTGATGGACTTTTGGAGTCATTTGATTTTGAATCATATGACACATACGAGTCTTGTTTACTTGGCAAAATGACAAAGATGCCTTTCACTGGACAGAGTGAGAGGACAAGTGAGCTTTTGACCCTAGTACTTACTGATGTGTGTGGTCCAATGAGTCACACGACTAAGAAAGGATTTCAGTACTTTATTACTTTTACCGACGACTTTAGTAGATATGGCTATGTCTACTTGATGAGGTATAAGTGGGAATCCTTCGAAAAGTTCAAGGAGTTCCAAAATGAGGTAAAAAACCATACGGGCAAGACAATTAAATTTCTACGATCGGATCGTGGGGGTGAATATTTGAGCCATGAGTTTAGTGATCATCTGAAGTAGTGTGGAATTATTCCACAGCTGACTCCACCCAGCACGCCTTAGTGGAATGGTGTGTCCGAGCGGAGAAATCACACTTTGTTGGATATGGTGCGATCCATGATGAGTCACACTGATATTCCATTGTCCTTTTGGGGTGACGCTCTAGAATCCTCAGCTTTCATGATTAATAGAGTTCCATCTAAGTCAGTAGAGAAGACGCCATATGAGATGTGGTCTAGGAGGCATCGCAGTTTGTCTTTTCTAAATATTTGGGGATGTGAGGCGTATGTAAAACATATGACATCTGACAAGCTCAGTCCTAAGTTTAATAAGTGCTTCTTTGTGGGGTATCCTAGGGAAACCAAAAGATATTATTTCTATAATAGAGAAGAGAGCAAAGTGTTTGTCGCTCGAAATGGTGTGTTCCTTGAGAAATAGTTTCTCTCAAAAGGAGTTAGTAGGAGGATTGTGCATCTCGAAGAGGTTCGAGAGCCACTAGAAAATATTCCAATTCCCACTAAGCCAAAGCAGGAGGCGCGAGATGTTGCTGGCCCTACTCTGGATGCGCCATCCCCACGGAGGTCTAGGAGAGTAGTCCATGCACTAGAGAGGTACATGTTCTTGACCACTGGGCATCGTGACGTGTTGTTGTTGGACAACGACGATCCCAAGGCCTATGCGGAAGCAGTGATGGGACCAAACTCTAAGAAATGGCTTGGAGCCATTGGATCTGAGTTGGAGTCCATGCGAGTTAACCAAGTTTGGAACTTGGTTGATCCACCCGATGGTGTAAAAACTATTGAGTGTAAATGGATCTTCAAGAGAAAGATAGACGCTGATGGAAATGTTCACATCTATAAGGCATGATTGGTGGCGAAGGATTTCAGACAGATTCAAGGTGTTGATTATGATGAAACGTTTTCGCCCGTCGCTATGCTCAAGTCTATTCGGATCATCCTATCTATTGTCGTATTTTATGATTATGAGATATGGCAAATGGATGTCAATACGGCTTTCCTAAATGGAAACCTAAGTGAGGATGTGTACATGACACAACCTGGAGGTCTTAACAATCTAGGGAATGCTAGGAAAGTTTGTAAGTTGCTAAAGTTCATTTATGGATTGAAGCAAGCTTCTCAGAGTTGGAATCTTCGTTTTAATGAGGTAGTTAAAGGGTTTGGTTTCATCAAGAATGAATAAGAGCCTTGTGTTTACAAAAAGGCTAGTGGGAGCTCACTTGTGTTTTTGGTCCTATATGTGGATGACATATTGTTGATTGGAAATGACATTCCTTTGTTGAATGTTGTCAAGACTTCACTGAAAATAGTTTTTCGATGAAAGATCTTGGAAAGTCAGCATACATTTTGGGCAAAAAAATCTATAGAGATAGATCAAAATGGTTAATTGGATTAAGCCAAAGTATGTACATTGACAAGGTTTTGAAACGGTTCAAAATGCAGAATTCTAAGAAGGGATTCCTGCCAATGTCACATGGTATTTCTCTTAGTAAGACTCAGTGTGCTATGACACCTGATGAGCTTGAGAAGATGAGTGTGATTCCATATGCCTCCGCAATTGGATCCATCATGTATGCCATGTTGTGTACACGCTCAGATGTGTCATATGCTCTAAGTATTACGAGCAGGTACCAATCGAATCCGGGTGAAAGTAACTGGGCTGTAGTAAAGAGTATCCTCAAGTACTTGAGAAGGACCGAGGAAATGTTCCTGGTATATGGTGGTGAAGAGGAACTCGTTGTAAGTGGTTACACGGATGCTAGCTTTCAGACCAACAAAGATGATTCTTGATCGCAATTTGGCTTTGTGTTCTACCTCAATGGAGGCGCGGTGAGTTGGAAGAGTTTCAAGCAAGAGACGTGGCCGATTCTACAACAGAAGCTGAGTATATCGCTGCTTCAGAAGCGGCGAAGGAGGTCGTTTGGATCGGAAAGCTTGTTTCTGAGTTAGGTGTTGTTCCTAGTGCGTTCAGTCCAGTGGACCTCTATTGTGATAATAGTGGTGTCATTGTGCAAGCCAACGAGCCATGGTCGCACCAGAAATCCAAACATATACTTCGGCGATATCACCTGATCCACGAGATCATTGAGAGAGGTGATGTGAAGATTTGCAAGGTGCACACGGATTTGAACATGGCGGATCCGTTGACGAAGCCTCTTCCATAGCCCAAGCATGAGGCGCATATGAGCTCCATGGGTATTAGATACTTGCGTGAGTGAGTCATGTGTTTGTGGAAGATGCTAGTAGAGTCTATGCTAATGTATGAGGATAATTATTATCTTATTCCTTGAATAAATATCATTTGCATTTAATTAATGAGTATGACTTGTTATGTGAAACTTTTTGTTTTATGACGATGTTGTTCAAAAGGGTCCCTAATCTTGTCATCATGTGGGACAATGATGATACATGGATTAGCACATCTGACTGATTGATGATTGTATTTCACAGATCATAGACATAGAGATGTCAAATAAGTGATGTGGACACATGTTGGTGAACTTGGTGTTGGATAGACCCACTTGAGATACTGCTGAGATTGTTATGTGCCAATAGTTGTCATCCCAAATAGTGTATCTGTAGAGTCCTTGGACCTGAGGTCGTCATTTGATTCCAGAATACGTAGTGACACACTTAGATGCTTCCTAACGCTATTACGTAACAGGGTAGTAATAAGGGTTGTTTTCAGGTGTGTTATGAAATATGTCTTGGGATATGAGAGGTCAAGAAGGAATTTACCCCTCCTAATAACGGGAGAGTCGTCTCTAGGACCCTCGAGGTATTGGATTGGAAAAGTGCATGGCCATGCCACTATGACTAAGGAGTTAGTCATGATTTGAATCTGATACTTGATTGAGTGAAAATGTCAAGTTAACCAACAAGGGTGGCACGTATCTCGCCTTGAGCTTGACTGACGGCGCGTGGTAAAGGGACTAGTGCTTGAGTATATCAAGGTTCATGAAAATTTGATTTTGTATGCTTTCGGGGGTCAATATATGCTGCTAGGTACCGCTATTGATCAGTGAGTCGAAAACGGTTTCCGGTGAACAACTGTTAGTGTATGAACCTATCGGGTCACACACTTAAGGGGATGGATTAAAAACATGCAAAGAATTGGTTCTTGTGCAAGTGAGATCATTAAGGTTATGCCCATGAAAATCCAATGGATCGGAAGTTCCGATAGGAAGTATCGGAAGTTCCGGTTAATTTCTGGTCTCGATACAGAAAGCAATTCTTGCATCAAAAGATCCGATATGGTATCGGAAGTTCCGACGAGCCTGAAGTTCCGATTAGGAATTAGGGAATTTTGTACTGATCGGAAGTTCCGATATGGTATCAGAAGTTCTGAGGTGGGCGAAAAAAGATTGGATCTATTGCGTGTCGTATTGTATCAGGAAACCTAAAATACCCTGTCGGAAGTTCTGATATAGGATCGGAAGTTCCGACGTGGGCAAACAGATTGGATCTATTACAGCTTTTAGGGTTTCGGGATAAGCACGACCTAGGGGCCCTCAGCCCTATATAAGGAGAGGAGGAGGACGTCTTGGGCACAACAATAAGCCTAGATTAGACCTAGCCATCCCTGTACGTGTGGACTCCGTGGAGGAATTGCTCCAATAGCGACGCTCGTGAACGTCTACATGCGAACGACTACGTTGTCTTCATCGATCGGATCGGCAAAGGACGGCAAGGACGAAGCGAGGAGAGGCTAGATGCGCTGCTCCAACATCTTCTTCTGTTGCACCTAGCTCGTCATGTTCTAAAAGGTATAGATCTATGATCTCACACGCGCATGAGCCTAGGGCCATAGGGCGGAAATTTTGAATTTGCCGGCTAGTGTAGCTCACCCATTCCCCAACACCTTACACTTTATTCAAAGCTCCGCACTATATCAACTTTATGCATTCGCTTCAACGGAACCTAGCAGCACTTGTGAAGTGCATGACTGTCTTCGGTAGTAGCCTTCGCATCTTCTCAGATACTTCGCTACTATGAAGCCTTGTCTTCAAGTTGTGATGGTTTTGAGCTGAAGCCGTCAAAGCCATTGACGCCTTTGCACCATGTCCTCAGAATGGACCACCATGGCTCTGTAGCTCTTCCAACTTGACCACCTTCCGTCCGTGTATCAAAACTCACATGGCCGAAGCCATGACAAGCCATCCATAGTTCGAAGTGTCCTTTCGAAATATGCCTCCTAAATGCCTCCGACCAAAGCACACCTTTGGACTGCCTCCCCTTGGAGGTCTTCATCAGCCACCCTTTAAAGTGTATCCCTCCGGAGCACACCTTCGAAATTTCCCTTTGAAATGCCTCCTTCTAGAGCACACCTTCAGAGTGTCTATCTGTCTTCGTTCAGTGTATTTGTGTCCGAGACCCGTCTAGAGAGCCTCCGAACACCCCTTTGGACCACACTTGACTTCACCCAGCTTCCTAGATCCTCTGGCACTAAACTTCCCATCTAGTCCTAATCCCTCATTGTTGACAATCAAGTTGCATCCACTTCCTGCACATCATGAGACAAGCAAACATGTTTCACAGCACCCTCCGGTACACACTAAACCCTTCGGTGAACCCTTCGGGGCAAAACCCTTTCGGTGCACACACCAAATACCTACCCCATTGGTAAGCTCTTCGGTGTACACTTCGATACACAACTCAAATGTCGAATAGGAACCCCTCGTCCAAAGATACTTGTCAATTACTCATCACTAACAAAACCAAGACACATCTCAACTTGGTTTCTCATCAACACACACATACCAAGCACACATGAATCACATAATTACATACAACTAATGAACCACATTTTTACTAGGGAACAAAGGCATTCAAGTCAAAATTTCCGCAAAAAATGCAACCAATACTCCATGTATCAATAGCCGGTGAATACTGCATAAAAGAATCAACTTGATATAACCATCTTAGCACATAAATAACACTAAACAAATAACATCTCAAGATATAATTTGCATTCAAACATACAATCCCGAGATACTTGAAAAGAGTGAAATTAAAAAACTGATCAAATACTGAAGTTATCTCTACAGTTAATAATCCATCAGTATAATATGAAAGTGTTACAGAGAAAAAAGATATAATACAATGAAATATTAATTTTTAACCTTTTATGGACTTTGCAAGTGCTTCAACTAAAGTCTTTGTAAGTCAAAGAGGTCCGGTCAGAGATGGTAAGAGAAGCCCGTCCATGTTATTATAATGTGATCGAAAGTAAAGGAGCCTATGGAGATAAAAGTGAGAAGATAAAGGTTATCCAGAATCGGTTAAGATAGGTTACTTGGATGGCAAGTCTCCGGACTATAAATATATATCTCTTAGTTAGGTCAACACACACAACTCTGTCAAACAACTCTTCAACGCATCGCCACCCTTGGCTTCCCAAAGTTAATCCCGGCGGGATTCAGCACTCGGAGCTGGGCTGCATCATTCTGATCTCTGGCGAAGAGGTGAGTCTCGCCACCCCGAATGATCGTATCGACTAGGTCAGTGTCCTCATGGCTGAATCAATTTGATCTCTTGAGGCATCAGCTGAAATAGTACGATCGTGGTTTATCTCGGTGTATTGGCTAGGTCTAAGGTTGCATCAGTTTGATCTCTTAGATTGATGTGATTTAAGGTAGTAGTTTGAGGCTTCATCGGTTAGGTCTGACATTTCTTTTTATTGTATCTTCTTCATGTTGTATACCGTTCATCTAAATAAAGCATGCCCGATACTTTGAAGTATTGTTAAGTTCATCGTGACTAGCTACTGTCTTGGTTAAGTCCAATCTTGTTATTGTGATGATTTTGATAATGCAGACATGTTATCTGGCATTCATGTTGTATATCATTCATCTAAATAAAGTGTGCCCAATACTTTGAAGTATTGTTAAGTTCATCGTGACTAGCTACTATCTTGGTTAAGTCCAATCTTGTTATTGTGATGATTTTGATAATACAAACATGTTTTCTGGCATGTTTTATTTATTTCTATCGTAGTGTGAGCATATAGATTATCTTCAAGTCAACGTCATATCCTATCCGCTATCGGGGAATGCTCATTGGACCATATGCATGAACTGCCTATCTCATCAGCCGATGGTGCATTCGTCCCGATCGCTTTGCCTTGGTCATCAACCTTGTGGTCGCTTGACGTTATCCATTCACGATTGTTTTATCCTCACCACAGTCATTAGCTTGGCAGCCGATTGGTTTTGCTACTAATGATATTTTCTATATTTCCTTATTAGTTGCAGGGTCAAACTGATTGGCATGCCTTGAACCCTTTTCTAAGATTGTAGGACCTTCACTGGAGTTAATCATATCTCCTAGGCCACACGTGTGTCAAAGTGTGACCAAAAAATACACCAACAGGTCTTCTCTATTCACTGTTCAATGGAGATCTCAACATACTTTGTGTTACATCAGAAGATTTTTCCTGTGATTTTAGCCGCTCTTGCTAAGACACTGGCCAGCACAGTCGGGCAAGCTTTTCTGATCAGCATGTGTGGATCTGCCATCTTGTTTCTTCCGGCTAACCCTTATTGTGTACATGAGGTGACTCCTCCATTCTACATGCATGAAGAGTTGTTGGTGATCTGCTTCTGCATCAGTGCGTTTGTCTTTTTGCATTTATTGTTCTACAGCAGCCAGCCTGGCCGTATGAATGCTTTTGCGCTAGTAATTTTGTTTTTCCACTAGATCTGTAGTACAAGCATGTTCATCCTTGAAGTTTGTGCCAATGATACAACAATTGTTTTCTCCATTATCCTATTGGTCGTTGCTGATTAGAATATGTTGTTGTGCTTGCCTTAGTGTCTTGCTCCATTAAGCAATCTTCGCTTCATAGGTAAGAATAGGTATACATCCATCTCACTTTATTACTTGAGCGATTGTCCATCACATGTTTGTCAAAATGTGTGCTTAACTTGTGAGAATTATGCCAAGTAGTTGATTGAATGTCTACAAGTGCATACCTATATGTTGTGATTGATGAAATAGTTGGTCGAGTTGTGGATGAAGATTCGTTATCTCCATCAAATATTTGATCACGTGTGCTAGTTTATCTTTAGAGGTGCATTGGGTGAAAAGAATAGGTCATCATTTCGAAAGAAATTGTTGAGACTCCTATTCACCCCCCTCTAGTCGCATGTTTCGGTCCTTCACTCATGCACCAATCCCTTTACCTCATAACATCAGTCAAGCTAAAGGCGAGATTCATGTCACCCTTGTTGGTTAGCTCAACTTTTTACTCAATTAAGTAGTGGATTTAATTATGATTAACTCTTTAGTCATAGTGGCATGGTTATGCACTTTTCTAATCCAAATATCTTAAGTGGCCAGAGATGTCTCTCTCATTATTAGGAAGGGTTAATTCCATGTTGATCGCTCACATCCCACGACATATTTTCATAACACACTTGAGAATGACCTTTATAACTACACAATTACTGAATAACATTAGGAAGCTTCAAAGTATGCCACCACGCATTCTGGAATCAATGATGATCTCAGGTCAAAGCATTCTACAGGTACACCATTTGGGATGACAACTAATGGCACATTAAAATAACCATTTAAGAATAACATTCCCAACGGTTTCACAAATAAGTCATCAACTCGATAATCAATGTAAACGACATTAATTCAAGGAACAAGATAAGAATAGACATGACGCCATCTCTCACATACACATAACTCACTCACGAAGTATATAATATCCATTGAGCAAGTGCACCTCATGTTTGGGCTGAGAGAGATTTAGTTAATGGATCTGCTATGTTTAAATTCATGTGCACCTTGAAAATCTTGACATCACCTCTATTGATAATATCTCGAATCAGGTGATATCGCCAAAGTATATGCTTGGACTTCTATGTGACCTAGGCTCCTTCACTTACAAAATGGCACCACTATTATCACAATAGAGGTCCACTAGACTAGACACACTAGGGACAATACTTAGCTTAGAAACAAACTTTCTAATCCAAACAACCTCCTTCACAGCTTCTAAAGCCACAATGTATTCAGACTCCATCGTAGAATCAACAACTATTTTTGCTTGGAACTTTTCCAACCCACTATGCCTCCAATGTGGTAGAACACAAATCTAGACTGCGATCACGAATTATCTGTGTCGGTTTGGAAGCTAGCATTAGTGTAATCACTTACAATAAGGTCCTCCTCACAACCATAGACTAGGAACATATCCTCAGTTCTTCTCAAGTACTTAAGGATACTTTTTACTACATCCTAGTGCCTTTCACCTAGATTCGACCAGTATCTGCTCATAACAGGTAGAGCATAAGAAACATCTCGGTGCATACAAAGCATGGCATACATGATAGACCTGATTGCAGAGGCATACGGAATCACACTCATCTTCTCCATCTCATCGGGTGTTGAAGGACACTTAGTCTTGGTAAGAGAAATAACATATGACAAAATCTTTCTTGAAATTCTGCATTTTGAACTATTACAAAACCTTATCAATGTACATACTCTCGTTTAATCCAATTAGCCTTTTTGATCTATCTCTATAGATCTTTATGACCAAAATGTATGTTGCTTCTCCAAGATTTTTCATAGAAAAAATCTTTCTCAATAAAAACTTGACATCATCTAACATAGAAATATCATTTCTAATCAACAATATGTCATCTACATATAAGATCTGAAACACAAGTAAGTTCCCACTAGCTTTTTTGTAAACACAAGGATCTTCTTCATTCTTGATGAAGCCAAACCCTTTGACTACCTCATCAAAACAAAGATTCCAACTCCAAGAAGCATGCGTCGGCCCATAAATGTACTTTCGTAGTTTGCAAATTTTCCTAGTAGTACTTGTATCGCTAAAACCTTCAAGCCATGTCATGTACACATCCTCACTTAGGTTTCTGTTAAGGAAAGAAATCTTAACATCCATTTTCCATATCTCATTATCATAAAACACGACAATTGCTAGGATGATCTAGATAAACTTATGCATTGCGGTAGGTGAAGAGGTTTCATCATAATCAACATCTTGAATATGTCTGAAACCTTTAGCCACTAATCGTGCTTTATAGATAGGGTTAATTTTTTTTGTGCCACTATAGTTTTCACGGTTTGCCAATATGACATCGATGTGTCACTGACAGATGGGGACCACCACAGTCACTAACAGTGGCATGTAGACAATTTTTGAAAATTATAATGGCATGTGAGTAATTTTCCCTTATAGATGTGAACATTTCCATCAACATTTATCTTTTTCTTAAAAATCTATTTACACTCAATGGTTTTTACACCATCAAGTGGATTGACCAAGTTCCAAACTTGATTTTCTCGCATGGATTCTAACTCGTATCTTATGGCTCCAAGCCATTTCTCATTGTTGGGGGAAAATACTTCATCCTCAGAGCCATTGTTACAATAAGACAAAGGCAGGAGATTTAATCAAAGGCTTTTGATGTCTAACTTCGGGAGCACTTCGAATAGGATTCGAAGTATGAAGGCGAACGCTAGTTCGAAGTATATCTTCGAACGTGGACTCCTCAGAGAGTCTTTTTTCCAGCTAGGATGGAAGACTTATCTTCTTTCTCATTAGATTAGTCTTTTACCATTTTAGCCCTATTAGGGGTACCGAATAGTTTCCACTATGTCGGTTGTAATAGAGGGGTAAAAGGGTCTTTTCCTTAATGTTTGGGCCTATAAATACCCCCCATTTTACCCTGTAATGAGGAGGAATACGAAGTTATTCAATACACATCTTCGAACTATTCTGAGCTATTATCCTTTCGGAGGCTCGAAATAGTTTACTTCGCAAACACTTCATTTGTCAGTTTCTAACTTCTAGAAACCTGTTAGCGTAATCTTTTGCGCCAACAGTTGGCGCCGTCCGTGGGGAACCTAGTCCAAAAAACTTCGTTCTCTACCAAGTTCTCAAACCATGCCTCCCAAGCGGAGTGCAGGTGGTAGTCCTACTCGGAGGTCCCTTAGGACCTCCGGAGCAAGATCTTCAAACACAGTTGAGGTCGGAGGACCTTCGACGTTTCCCCCACCTCAGACTCCGGAAGGGATTTCCCTTCCTCGAGCATACGGAGTTCCTCCCCCAACTCCGTCTATACTTCGACAAGCTGGAATCCCTCTATCACCTCAAGTTCCACTCCGAACTGATGCGTACAGTTCTCAAGACACGGAAGGTCCTTCCGGATGAGATGAAGATGGTCTTGGTGATATGGCTGCTCAAATGGCCAGTCTCCAAGCTGAAGTAGCAAGGTGGCGGCAAGAAGCCGCAGATAGGCTTCGTTCTCAGGCCACCCCAGTCATCCCCGAAGTGCCCGAAGATGACGAACTTCCTCATCCCGAAGCCCCGGAGAACACTTCCTTCGACACCGAATCTCCGCTGCATCCTGAGTTGCAGAAAGTGCGCTTCGACCCTAAGTTCAAAACTTCGAAGCTTTGTAAATATTCAGGAGATGAAGATCCTGGAGAGTTCGCCCGTTCTTATGCATTAGCAATTGAAGCCAGCGGGGGAGTGCGAGACACTATGGCCAAATGTTTTCCCCTAGCTCTCTAAGGAGTGGCACTACGGTGGTTCTGGTCTTTGAAGCCAGGATCAATCAGGTCATGGGGGGAGTTGAGGAAGAAGTTTGTGAGCAACTTTCAGGGTACCTTCGTACCCCCAATGTCAACAGGAAGTCTTTTCCAGGTGAAGCAGCTCCCCGGAGAGACTTTAGGACAGTATTTCAAGCGCTTCGCTCATATGAAGTCGCAAATTCGAGGGTTAACTACGTCTTCTGTAGTTGACGCGGCTCGAGATGGAGTTATTCATGCGGTCCTCCTTTATAAACTTCACGGGAAAAAGATATCTTCTGTTGCTCAGTTGATGTCTTATTTCGAAGAATATGCAAGATCAGAAGAGGGGTGGCTTCGGAGAACTGCTGCAACTCCGTCAATACTGCAAGAAGTTAAGTTGGAAGCGAAGACTACAACACAGCCACAAGGGCCTAGCTTCGAAGCTCAGCAAGACAGGCGTCAGGGGCAAAAGCATCCTCGTTCAGAAGTTTTGAACATTGCACCCCCGCAGAAATTTGCCCCAAGGGCTCCGCAGCCTTCAGGAAACAAGACCAGCGGCTGGAGGCCGCCAGGGAAACCGGCTGGCAAAGCCCAGGCCTTTTTCTACTGTGTCCATGGTGAAAATCGGAGTCACACAACTGATGCGTGCAAATCTATACTTGCCTTAAGAGGAGAGTACTTGGAAAGAACTTTGGGTCGAGGCACTACTGACCGAGTTCTGACTAAAGTGCGTCCGGAGCCTGTCCAGGCTGTGGCACGAATAGAGAACTTCGACCCTACAAGACGGCCTCCGGTGGTCAATGTTATGCCACCTCCGAAGCAAGAAGATGGACAATATCGAGGGAAAAGAGTAGTCCTCCCCATCTCTGGAGGAGGGACCCTTGGAAGTATGTCGAAGAGGCAGAGAAGAGAATATGTTAGAGAAGTGGGCCATATTGGAACCTCTTCGTCTGCAGTTGCTATGCCCGAATGGTCCCATGTGCCGATATCTTTTTCTGTAGATGATGCAGCTGGTATAAAATTTCCACATGTAGACCCACTCGTCATCACTGCCGACATAGCAGGAACTAAGGTTCGGAGAGTGCTAATTGACGGAGGGAGTTCGGCAGATATTATTTTTGTCCAAGCTTTTGATCAACTCTGCATCTCTAGAAAGCATCTTCTCCCAGCAGCCCGTCCTTTGCAAGGCTTCGCAGGACCCCCTCTTGACGCCCTCGGCCAAATTTGCTTGGAAGTTACTTTTGGAGAGGGGCTATTGGCCAAGACGAAGGAAGTGATTTTCGATGTTGTGGATGCCCCATATGCATACAATGTCATCTTCGGAAGGGGCATGCTGAATCAATTCAGAGCTGTGGCGCATCATAATTACCTGTGTATGAAGATGCCCACACAGGCGGGAGTGCTCACTGTTTTCAGAGATTAGGCCACCGCGCGAAGAGCGGAGTATGGTCATGGCCCTCCTCTTGACCCGAGACAGGTGAACAGCGTGCAAGATAACCCGGAAGTTTTCTCTGCTCTTAGCGAATCTTTGAAGAAATCCTTCCCAAGGCCAAGCCCTAAAGGAGAGATTGAAACGAAGGTTATTGTCAAAGATGGCAAGGGATATTCTTTTCAATTTGGCAAAGACTTGCCTCCAGAAGTCGCTACTTCGTTAGAGAAAGCAGTTGAGGAGAATTTAGATGTCTTTGCTTGGTCTGACGAAGACATCACCGGAGTCAGTCGGGATATTATTGAACACAGTTTACTTGTGAATCCGAAGGCTCGGCCTATTCGACAAGGACTCCGAAAGTTGTCCACAACAAAGATGGCCGCTTCGTCATTTCCGGTACAAACAACGGTATGACGCAATGCGATGAACCTGCCAGCTAGCATGAAATGTTGGAACTCTACTGCTAGGGACACTTGACCTATGGGTATTACAACCGGAACACAAGGTCATAGATGTAGGGAACAGTAAATAACCAAAGTATCATCAATAACAGATAATGCCACAGAAAATAGATGAGGTTACTTACCAACACAAACAAAGAAAATAATAAATCACAGGCATAGAAAGCCAAAAAGGACAAGGAACATAGACAGAACATAACCAACATAATCCACATCCTGTTCATAAAACCTAAAGCATAGCTCATAAATAATTGGTAGCGCACAATAAAGAAAACAATTACCTAGAGAGGTGAGCAAGTTGATGGAGCCAACAATCCTAAGATACGAACCACAGCAAAATATGAACCAGAGCAAACATAAACTGCATGCAGACAACAAGAAACATGAACACTCATACACCAACAAAAAAATCATTACCGAAAAAATTTAACCCAAAATGGCTATGCATACTAAATACCTTGTGGAAGGAATGTCCAAGCTGCAATCCTCTCTTCTATATCATCCTGCCCAATGAACAGTTTAATTTTAAGTGTGGATAGCGCACCCTATGCTCTTTATGGACAAATTCAACTGAAGAAATGGTTCGTAGCTATATAAGCTATGTTCAAACAGCTAACAAACGTCCTCTATTCTAGCATTACAGACAATCAGCCATGGTTTACTGAAGAACTATGCGAATCTTTTATATAGAACAGTCAGGATATAAACTATCACAGAAGAACTAAAGAAAACATATTTATATACAGCAGAGGGATCCCTACTTTCTTGGCAACAAAAGAAAAGGGACGCCGGGCTCCGAGCTAAATTCAACCCTTGGTTGCTCATGCCCATAGGATACAGTTAACTCCAGTTTCATAGTTTGTGACAGAACTTTCGCCGAAATCAGAAAACGGAGGTGGACATGTCCTATCATACAAAGGCATGAAGCTCACTACTCATATCCACTCTTATCTCAATTTGTAGCATTCTCATTCTAACGAACACAACACTGACCCACAAACATCTGTGACTCTGCATAGAATAAAACTCAAGAGATAATACTGAGCAGAGCTACCCACTTTACATTAAGAGCACTTGAAACTTGGAAGAAAACATGTTTAATTTGCATGCTAGGCGGGGCCGATAATAATGCACAAGCGTCGTTCTCAGTGTCCGACCCAAGAATTCCAGGGCAAAGGATGCCACAAGTGACGTATGGCATCATAAGAGACCCCCTAGTAGGCCTCATGCCACCAAGAGGGCACCCGATATCATCCCCTGGATATCACCGGACGACACATTATGGAGCAATGCCCTCCAGCGATGCAGAGCAATATAGATATGACGCTGCTCAGCGGGACCAATACCAACATGCGCCAATGCCTGCCCAATGTCTGTCGCCAGGTCAGCAGGAAGATGAGTAGGTAAACCGGATCACATAGCTCATCAAAGATCAATTCGGGTTGAATCCCAAAGAACAGACATACATGTATCGACGACCATATCTAGAGTGGTTTGATC
This sequence comes from Zizania palustris, assembly GCA_019279435.1. Taxonomy (NCBI): domain Eukaryota; kingdom Viridiplantae; phylum Streptophyta; class Magnoliopsida; order Poales; family Poaceae; genus Zizania; species Zizania palustris. The sequence goes on along the minus strand of JAAALK010000288.1, from coordinate 6,147,724 downwards.
GAGTGCCACTGCCAAACCAGTGCAAAGTCCCAGATTTCACTAAGTTCTCAGGACAAGACTCGATCTCCACGAAGCGCTGAATGTCCAGCTTTTTCCACTATCCCTGTTAGGATCGGCCTTCGCGTGGTTTTCTTCACTGTCGACGGATTCCATCAGAGGATGGGTGGACCTAGAAAAGAAATTTCACAAGTATTTCTTCGCCGTCATCCAGGAGATCAAGCTGACTGACTTGACGTTCGTGAAACAAAGGATGAATGAGTCGGTCCCAGACTATATACAGAGGTTCCGGGACGTGCGAAGCAGATTCTACAACATGAACCTCACTGATAGTCAGTTGGCAGAGCTGGCATTTAAAGGACTCCTGAGCCCTATTAAGGAGAAGTTTTCATCGCATGAGTTCGAAAGCCTCTCACAACTGCTGCAAAGGGTATCGGCCCATGAGAGACGATTCCAAGAGACTAGACATGACAAATACTAGAAGAAGGTTGCATACACTCAAGTATACCACTCGGACTCCGACGAGGACAACGACTCCGACGCAGAAGTCGGAATGGCCGAGTGGTCCAAGAACAAGAAGAAGGTTGCATGCTCATGGATAAAATTGGCTGAGAAGGAAGAAAAGTATGACTTCAATATCAACAAGGTCGATAAAATATTTCACCTGTTGCTTAGAGAGAAGAAAATTCACCTATCACCTAGTCATGTAATACCATCTACCAAAGAACTGAAGAAGAAGAAGAAGTACTGCAAGTGGCACAACTCCCCATCGCACCACACTAATGAGTGAAAGGTCTTCAGGCAGCAGATCCAATCGACCGTAGAATAAGGCCGAATCAAGTTTGATGATGGGAGACAGCCGATGAATATAGACGGCCATACATTCCTTGTAACCATGGTGCATGTGCACTATGACTACACTCGACACACAAGGAACAGAAGGCAGACTAGTGGAAATGTCACCTCAACAAAACTAATTGAAAAGTATCAGAAGAGGTCAGCGGAAAAGGTAGGTAGTGGAGACAGTTGTGGCCACTCACGTTTTAATCCCTATTAAAATTGCGAGTTCTTCAGACTTTGTTGGAATGAAGGGCTACGGCTACCGTCCATGGACGACTGCTCGGGATGCAATGGAGTATTGGGTGATCATCGGCCACGTAACGATGAGTTGAGGTCACGTGATCAAAGAACCATATGCCAAAGATTGTCGCCCCCAAGGATATCGGTGCTATAAAGGCTTGGCCCCGTCGGCTCTGAATGAGTCGGCCTGACGGCCGAAGACGACGAAGACACCACAAAAAAGCTATAGTTAATGGGGGATTGGTCCCGATCTTCCGCTAGGTAAAGGATAACTTGGATTGGGGGAGAATCTCGACGTTGACGATCCAAGGCTCCGGTCCGGCGGATCAAAACCTTGCAATCGCTACACCACCGTCTCCGTTGGTTATCAACCACGCAGGGTGCGATTGACCTCGCCACGAAGGCTAGTTCCTGCAAGCGAATCCAAGAACACAAGCAAGAACAGGAAGGATACAAGTCGAATGCCAAATCATAGATAAACTAATGAAGAGGAGAGGTTTCACAAACGCTGATGCAGCAGCCAATCGGTCCGGTGCAGGAGCGGGATCTAAACACACAAGTGTAGATGCAAACAAAGAAAAACCTAACCCTAAAGGCGGCTGGCGTGAGTATATAATGCGTGGACATCCTGTAGAAGGCGTACAGACTCGGACTATGGGCTAGAAGACGTACAGACTCGGACTATGGGCCAACACGGCCCAATTCTGTCACGAGGGACTGTTTTAAACACACAGGACGGCTCGAGACTCCAAATGAGGCGAAACCAACGCCAAAAGATCCATCTTCTCCTTAGCTTTCCAAAAAATCCAAGAAAGCAACAATCGGACTTCGTATGAGGAAGTTATGCCCATTTTGGTGCATGGTGGTCGATGTAGTCCGAACCAGCGAATTCTTGACTTCAAATCATCCGTGCGACTCCGTCTTCAACTCCAACTCTTATATTCCATCTCCCATGTTCCTAAGCAACAAAATATCACTAGTATTCAGTAGCATCCCATCCAAACAAATATTAACATAGTTGCTAAGGAAAGAATTAACCCCATGGTTCAAGCGACGGGCACGGGCGCGTGTGATTAGTCCTTGTAATTGAATTGTAGGTGGAGGCTCCATGTGTGTATCATGTGAAGTGATGTCCTCATCAATAGTGGTGCCCCTTGAGAATCTTTACGCGAAACCAGAAAAGGAGGGTGCAGCATCTGCGACAAAGAGAAGGAAGGGCTAAAGTGCACGACGAAGGAGTTGATCGCCCCCTAAGATCAGAAGCGAATGGCGCCCAAAAGATAAGGCTAGTCACGACGACAAAAAGGATGCGGAGGTAAACATGGTCTTATTCCTTCCCGCAGAGTATCATGCCATATCAGAGGTAGACACGGAGCATGCTGATACTATGGTTCAATTAATGTTGTCTCCACAACCCACAATTTCTGATAAGCCGAAAGATTCAGAACATTGGCACCTGAAACCTCTTTACGTCAAGGGGTTGGTTAATGGGAAGCCGATGTCCAAGATGATGATAGACGGAGGAGCGACCATCAACTTAATGCCTTACACCACCTTCCGAAAGCTTGGGAAGATGCTGGAAGACCTCATTAGAACTAACATGGTATTGATGGATTTTGGCGGTAACTCGTCAGACACAATGAGATCTTTAAACGTAGAACTGACAGTTGGAAGCAAGACTATGCCGACCACATTTTTTGTGACAGCGGGAAAAAATCTTACAGCTTGTTGCTAGGACGCGACTAGATACACGCGAACTGCCGTGTCCCCTCAACAATGCATCAAAACCTCATGCAGTGGGTCGGCGACCAAGTGGAGGTGATTCCCGCCAATAAATCGGTTAACATAGATATAGCCGATCTATCAATATGGGAGGCAGAGGGAGTCATCTGTTTGTCGGGAAAGGTTTGGGATGTGAGTTTCTTGAAAGTGTCAGACGATGGTATCATACCAATCAACGAAGAACCGCCCAAGCTTATGCTATAAGGATGTGGGATCGGAATAGCGACTAGAGGGGGGTGAATAGGCGCCTCAACAAATTCTCGTAAATATGATGGTCTTTTCAAAGCACCCAACACACCTCTAAAAGAGTAATCAGAAGATAACGATGACTAAAAAGTATGTTAAATTAATAAACTAGAACAATTGAATAATTGCAGAACACTCAAAAAATAACTCAGAAGATTTTCTTCTCTAGTCTGACTTTGAGTTGCTGAATTCAATTTCTTAGTCGGTATATGGTTCACCGACTTTGCTTAGTCGTTCAATGGGACACCAACCAAATTTAGAAAATCATAAACCAATATTGGAATTAAGTTCAACAGATTTAGATGATCAGATCAAACATGTTGTGATGGATTAAACCTCTTTCGGAAACAATTTACCAAATAGAGAACATTATGTAACACAAGAAACTTTAGTTCTGAAAATGCATTAGATGATGAACAAATATTGCTGCTGGAACTCGGCAAATTAAAATGAGCAGAAGATATCAAACCCAAAGCCAGGTAGAATCAAAACACATGAAAGCAATCCAATCAGAAACTTGAAGAGCTAATCAAGCACTTTAGTATAATCCTTTGGAGTGATCAAGAACTGAGGGTTCTCTGGTATTACTTCAGCAGATCTTGATCAATGATTACATCCAGAACTTGTAAAGTCTAGTGAAACATATGCAATATCTTGAACTGAGTGAAGAGAGATCACAAAGTTGAGTGCAGTAAAATAGCATGCGAAACCAGGAACAGAAGCGTGAACACTACTCTAAATCAGACAAACTGAACACTTACAAAGTAATTTTCCAATGAAAGCGATTCATGCACTTTGGAGTTTTCTGGACCAAATACCAGCTTATGAGCAAATTAAAACACCCAGGCTATTTTTCAGATCAGCTACAGAGAGAAACAAAATTTTTGCCGGATGATGAACAAATCTGATTACAGAAATACTCACAAAGGATCAAAGTTGAAACAGTATCACTGACCAAACAAGGTTGAATCAAAAACAGGCTCACAAAAATCACACCAAGACATTTCACTTGGCAAACAATGCTGTACTGCAACAAATACTATTCTCATGGTAAATTGATGAGGAATAGTAGAGGCTGAGAAGAATTCACATATGAGATTTGAACAAATGTTTCAGGAAATAACCAAGCACAGAATCAAGATCAACAACTGAAGAACTCCAGCCATATTCACGGTGGTTGTTCTTTGCAATTTCTCAGTTCAAAGTACCGCCAGCAGATTATGATGAACTGATCAGTCAGGGTACCAAAACAAGGAGAGTATTTCAGGTAAAAGTATTGCTCTCAGGAAATGGAAGAAATCCAGGAATACATCCTAGCAGAAACCAAGAACACATCAATTATTCAATAAGATTTGACTCAAGAGCAGTGCAAAAACACTCAAATCAGAAGAGAATTTGCTAGCAAGTTGAAGCTCTGGAATAAATGAAGTGGAATCCAACCAAGATACAAACCACAAGAGAGATCATCAATTTGTGGAAGAATAAGAACTATCACCTAGATGCAAAACAGAACTTGGTGGCTGATGCAATCAAAATCAGAGCTCAGAATGCTTTTATCGCTGAATTGCTACAGCTCCTAACAATACTGTGCACCATAATCAAATGCATCGGCTGAAGAGAGAAATAGCTAGAGATAGAGAGAGAAATTTGTGAAATGAAAAGCTATTCCTCTAAAATGAGCAGCCCAAAAAGTTCAGCCAAAAAGGTTCACCTAAACCCCTAGGCATGGGGTCCTTTATATAGGCAAGCATATCAAGGTATTTCCTAAAATTCCATTAGGGTTTAATGACTAAGTATTTACCTAAATACCCTTATGTATTTTCGGAATTAATAATTCTAAAAAATACACAAAAGTATACTCCTAATTTTATTACAACATTGACCCTATTCTTTTAATATTTTTTCAGAATTAAGAATTCCAAAAAATACTAAAAGATTACACTTAATCTAGACGACTAAATAGAAAAATAAACTCCTATTTATTGGAATTTAAAAACATTTTCTGATACAATGATTTTCGGCTGAAACCGACAAAGCCTTCCCGATCGCCGAAACGTGACACCAATCCGCGAATTCGACCGCCAGCAAGTCTCTCCCGCTCTCGATCCCTTCGAGCCGCCTGATCACTTGCATTGGCCTCCCTTTCATTGACTTGGTCGACACGCTGTCTCGATCATCCGTCCGTCCATATCTTGCTCTATCTCCACGTGCACTCCTGAGATCATACCCAACTTCACCCGACCTACTTGATCCTCTAGCATCAAGCTCCCCGCTTGACCCTAGATCACCCGCCGTTGACAGTTGGCTAGCATCTCCATCTTGCACACATGAGACAAGCCAAAACATGAAACACGATGCACACCGATCCCCTCGGCATACAATCCACATTCACACATCGATTCCATCGATGCAAGCAAACCACCACTTACTCATCACTCTAGATCGAGCAAACTTGTCAATCACTCATCACCAAGATAAAAACCATAGTGCGACCCCACTTGGTTTCATAAAGGACGACATTAAGAATGACTTCGGCCAAGACGATGCCGTGACTAATTATACACTACGCCGCGAGTGTCGGGCTAGGCAGCGGGCCAAAGTTAGCCTTTGCAAGGTACTACGCCTCAAATGAAACAATAGTGAGTTAAAATTTGCCACGTAAAGAAGAAAAGAGGCCGAGCGATGAGACTGAGGGAATATTTTCTAATCGTTCGGATAAAGTACACAACCGATGCCTATGGTATCACCTTAAGATAGCTGATGCAAAAGCATCACCTTTAGCCCCTAAACACAACAAGAAGACTTCGATGCAAAAGAGACCGAACAAAGCGACTCTAAGTGTTCAGGCAAACTACATTCAGCCGATGCCTATGGCATCGCCTTGAGATGACCGATGCGAAGGCATCGCCCTTAGACAAAATCACTAAGAGCAAAGAGAATATAACACAGAAAACTCAGCAGGCAATAGTACAAGATATAAGGAAGTGTTGATATATATATTCATGATGTTTTATTACAATATGATATGTTACAAGCTCCCTGATCGGTGTACGGAGGACTCTCAACTGCTTCACCTCTACAGAACACCCTTCCTCGAAGCACGAGCTGACTAGGACCACCTCCCGTTCACCCACGCTGTAGGAGTGGGGGCGCCGGTGCCAAGGTTCGTAGTGGCTGATACTGGGCCGTATCATATCGGCCAGCCGCTGAGGCTCATAGAAGGGGCGACCTCATCAACATCTTGCAAAAGGAAAAGACAAGTCCTGGTCATATGAGAAAACAGAAAGCAGCGAAAGGAAAAAGAGAATGCCAAGATACTCATGTCGGGATCCGCCTCGGCACCAGTCGGATGAAGTTGTTTCCGGTAGACCAACGATGATCGGTTGAAGATGTGGAGCTTCACCTCACCCCACCACTCGCGGAAGGTGGAGGATGTCGCCCGACAAGTCATCCAGGTAGCGATTCTTTCGGAGGGTACCCCATCGGTCATGTGGGAGAGGCGATCCCACTCTAAAGCACTCATGACCTTTCCACGGGCCTGGATTCGACCGACGAAGAAGAGATGAGGAGGAAGCTGGTCGAAGCCCGATTGCCTTGAGAATACCGACAGGTGATAAAACTCATAAGAGCATCGTCAGGAACGGTCATCAGTGAAATTGACTGGGAGCAAGCAAGGAAAGGAGCTACGGAGAAGATACAGAAGGACTCTGTGTCTCGGGATACATTGGGAATGACCAGTCGGTCGAGGAGCGCATACTCCGAATGGAAACCGAAAGGAAACCAGACGATCCGACTAGAGAATCCAAGGTAGAATATTTTGAAGGATGCAGCGAGAGCTGCATAGGAGATGGGAACAGAAGGATGATACAAAGGCCCATTGAGCTTTGGGCTTCGGAAGCCTTCCAACGGCCTGCTACCTTCGGCCTGAAGGCCTTCGGAGGCCTGCCTCGCCGAAGCTTCGGCCTGAGGAGCAGGCTTCGGCAGGCCCTACCGAAGGCCCACTTCGGGCTATTTTTTAGAGACATAGTTTGAGTATGATTCTAGCTAATTTTATCCCTAAGTTTGATTAGGCCGAATCCTACCAGATTAATCTTAGAGATAAGAAGACTAGCCCCTATAAATATAGGGGTGAGGCCGGTTCATGAAGCCCCCCAACACAAATCAATCACAAAGCCCTAGCTTTGAACTGTACCTTTACTTTTTATTTACCTTTCTGCAACCTTCGTGGGTTTGCCTGGAAGCCCTCTACCGGCCACGCCGAAAACGTGGTAAGCCTTTCTACTTTGCTCATGAAGTATCCGTTAATATACGTAATAGATTGGTATCGCCTTGTTACTTCGCCTGTGAAGTATCCGTTAATCTACGTAACAGATTGCTACCTTTGTTTCTCTATTGCAACACTTAGTAGATTCGGTCTCTAGGCCGAATTGGCACTTGATCTACGTTTTGTTGCAGGTTTTAATGCTCGGAGCCCTTTGCCGGAGGTATTAGAAGCCAGTAAGCTAGTTTCGGAGGTCGCCACAACACCCCTTGGCGAGATCCTTGCTTCGACTACATGTGCCAGACCATCACGTTGTTGTCGGTTTGACCAAGTTCTGCACGCCAGGATGCTCCGCAGCAGGCTTCATCATGTTAGGCTTCGCCACGCCCATACTTTGCTCTGGACGAAGTTGCGTCAGCGCGTTGCGTTGGGATATTTGTCGTGTGAGAGACTTCACGCCGAACCCTGCCTATCAGAGGTGATTTCGTGTCTAGATCTGTTTGGAGCCCACCTTCGGCCAGATCGACCCGAACACCGAACACTACCTTTGGCGATACCCTTCGCACCAGACGCCGAAGGTACCCTTCGGTGGAACCCTTTGCACAGTACCCTTCGAATCAGTTAGGCTCCGGTCAACCTACTAGTTTGTTTTATTTAATATATTTCTTTTCGACTAATTGTATTATTTGCTTGTGATATGATTACCTAGCGAATCCACCCCTTGCCACTGTTAAGGGTAGTCGAAACGCGATGTCGGTGTTGTGTTACGCTTAGGCTTGTCCCTAAGTATCCACACACATTTGGATCGTCGAACTGACCCAAGTGTGGGTGCACGTTTTCGTGTCAACACACTTTTTGGCGACTCCACTGGGGAGGGCTACGCCAACATGACGGGTATATCTACACCAGCCGCAGGCACGTCTGCAATGACTACTACGTCTACAATGTCGATGGATCCCTTGGAGGCGCAAATATCGACAACCGCAACATCATGATGCCTACCCTTGAGGATATTCCCGTAGAAGACCGAGCAGAGATCGAGGCAAAGATGAAGGCACTCCAAGACCTCATGCTTAGAAGCTACGTCAAGACACGCGCGAGCTTCATCAAGCGCGACGTCAACGTCCCCGACCTCGCTCGGACCCAGGTAACTCCAGTATCGCCTCGGTTATCTTCTTTAGAAATTGAGAAAAAAATAGCTGCATCAGTAGATCAAGATGTTAGCGCTTAGCTAGCCAACCGTTTGGACTCGGCAGTTAGCTCTCAAGTAGAAGTGACACTTAGAAGGTTCGGCTTTACCAAGGCCATTCCTCCAGCTCACTTTGCTAGTGCACCTCTGGTAAATCATATGTATAACAGAACCGATGGTAGTACTGGCAAGACCATCATGTCTCCGGCCCCAACATATATGGCTGAGACAAGCCACTATGTGCATGTCCAAGCTAACCCTGTTTACTGCACGCCACCTACACATGCGCCAGTTCCTCCTGTGTTGCCTGCACCACATGCACAAACGCATAGGCCTAAGCATGTCGCATGCCTAGAGCCAGCACGAGAGGTAGACCCCCGCGGCCGACACTCCGACATACCACCACATGTCGCGCCCCCGCATGAGAGACACACACAGGTAGTAGGCCAGGACGACATAGAAGAGCGGATCCGTGCACTATTTAGGGAGTGCACAGGCTTCATACCTAGGGGTTGAGCTAGGGTTTACCGAAAGTCGTACCCCGACCATTTCGATACGATACCTTACCCTCACGACTATAGAGTCCCTGAATTCACTAAATTCGATGGTGAGGGTAACAAAACCACACTAGAGCATGTCAGCCAGTTCTTAGCATAGTGTGGAGAAGCTAGTGGGTCGGACGCTTTAAAACTTAGACTATTTTCTCTTTCACTATCTGACACCGCTTTCACTTGGTTTTCGGCGCTCCCGCCGAACTCCGTCCAAACATGGGCAGAATTAGAACAAAAGTTCCATGACTATTTTTATACGGGTGAGACAGAACTTAGGCTTTCACACTTGACATCGGTTAGACAAAAGTATAACGAAAGTGTCTCTGAGTACATCAAATGTTTTAGAGATACCAGAAACTGATGTTTTAGTCTCAACATTTCGGAGAGAGATTTGGCGGATTTAGCATTCAATGAGTTGCGCTCTAAAATTAAAGAAAGACTAGACAACCAACACTTTTTAGAAGTTAGCCAAGTCTTACAACAGGCTCTGGTCCAAGAAGGCCGGGCCAAGGATAAAAAGTTTATTAAGACATTTAACAAGCCTAGGGTTGAAGTCCACATCATGAGAACACTTCGACGAAGAAGAATAGGACAAAGAAGAAGATTTGACTGACATGTATGTGACCGAATGGGTTTGGAATGCTAAGAGCAAACCTGTTACCTGCTCTAAGTTGTGGCCGTCTCCCACTAAGAGTCATCCTAGCGAAGTCAAATACTCGTTTGATATAACTAAGTGTGATAAAATATTTGATTTCCTCTTAAAGAACCAACTTCTCAGGTTGCCTAAGGGCCAAGTCATTCCATCTGCCGATGAGCTAAAGAAACGCCCCTACTGTAAGTGGCATGATTCTCATTCACATTATACTAATGACTACAATGTTTTTCGCTCGACTAGGCCAACTCTGGCTATCTGCCATGTGGCCGATCGACACGCTGGTTCACGGTTTTATCCTTTACGCCATAGTCATTGGCTTGCCAGCCGATCGACTATGCTACTAACATCTATCTTTTCTGATCCCTTATTAGTTGTAGGGTCAAACTGATTGGCATACCTTGAACCCTTTTCTAAGACTTAGGACCTGCACTGGAGTTAAGAAAATCTCCCAGGACACACGTGTGTCGGTGTGTGACCAAAAATCACGCCAACAATTTCCTATGTTGCTTACTTATATTCTTATCATACTATTCTTTCATGTTTCATATGTGGTAGGCATCATCACCATGCTAGAGTTCAGAGATATCACATCTCAAAGGCCTTATTTACGTGCAGATTGATAGGGGGCAGTCCAGTGAGTGCTCATGTGATCATGATGATTGGTTATTTTGAGAACCTAGAGAAGCTTAGTTCTGCTCTTGATAAATATTTAGCCATGGATGATATTCTTAAGTCGCTCCCTTTGAGCTTCAAGTTGTTCATCATGAATTTTCATATGAATGGCATGAAGAAGACCATGACTGAATTGAATGGGATGCTCAAGACAACCAATGAAAGTATTAAGAAGAGTCCTAATCATGTGATGATGGTTCAAAAGGAGAGCAAAATAGGAAACGTAAGGATGAGGATAAAGCTTTAGATGTGATCTCGAACTCTAAGTCTAAATCAACTGGAAAGTCCAAGTTGGGTCCTATTAACTCTAATACTTGTCACCACTACCATAAACCTAACTATTGGCAGATGAACTGTAAGTTATATTTGTAAGAACAAAAGAAGAAGAAAGAAAGTGTGACTTCCACTTTAGGTATAAATGTTGTTGAAATTAATATTACTACTCATCTAAGTGATTCATAGGTATTTGATATTAGTTCTATGATTCATACATGCAAATCATTGCAAGGACTCAGTAAGTCGAGAAAGTGTGTGAGAGGTGAATTGGATATTCGCGTTGGCAATGGTGTAAAGGTTGCAGTGTTGGCCATCAATGTTTATTCATTGTCACTTCTTTATGTTTAGAGGAAGACAATTTTGAATTTATAATAATGAACATGTGTTGTTCGATATTTTCACGTGGTATGCTCTATGGTGTTTGTCCATTGATGAATGACATATATATTCTGAATCTTGATGACACACACATTTACAACATTAGAACTAAGAAACCTTGGCTTAATGATTTGAATCCTACCTATGTTTAACATTATCGTTTGAGTCATATAAATGAGAAATGCATGTAGAAGCTTAATAGAGGTGGGCTTTTGGAGTCAATTAATTTTGAATCATTTGTCATATGTGAGTCTTGTTTACTTGGCAAGATTACAAATATGCCTTTCACTGGTTAAAGTGAGAGGGCAAATGAATTATTGAACATTATACATATTGATGTATGTGGACTAATGAGTCATACAGTTAGAGGTGGCTTTCAATACTTCATCTCTTTTACCAATGACTTTAATAGATTTGGTTACATCTACTTAATGAGGCATAAGTAAGAATCTTTTAAAAAGTTCAAGGTGTTTTAGAATGAGGTACAAAATCATACAGACAAGACAATCAAATTTTTGTGATCTGATCGTGAAGGTGAATATTTGAGCCATGAGTTTAATGATCAGCTCAAATAGTATGCAATTGTTCCACAATTGACTCCACTTGGCACGCCTCAGTGGAATGGGGTGTCCGAGCAAAGGAACCAAACCTTGTTAGATGTGGTATGGTCGATGATGAGTCAAATTGATCTTCCATTGTCTTTTTGGGGATTCACTTTAGAAAATGTTGCTTTCACACTAAATAGAATTTCATCTAAATTAGTGGAGAAGATGCCATATGAGATATGGACTAGGAAGCGTCCTAGTTTATCTTTTCTAAAAATTTAGGGTTGTGAGGCCTATGCTAAACGTTTGAGGTCTGATAAATGCTTCTTTGTGGGATTTCATAGGAAAATCAAAGGATACTATTTCTACAATAGAGAAGAGGGCAAAGTATTTGTCGTTCGGAATGGTGTGTTTTTTGAGGAAGAGTTTCTCTCGAAAGGATTTAGTGGGAGCACAGTGTGTCTCGAAGAGGTTCGAGAGACATTGGAAAATGTTTCAGCTCCTATTGAACCACAAATTGATATGCAAGATGTTGCAGAGCCTATTGCTGATACACAAGCCCCACGTCAGTTAGAAAGGGTTAGTCATGCACCTGAGCGGTATACATTCTTAACCATTAGGCATCGTGATGTATTATTGCTAGACAATGATGAACCCAAGACGTATATAGAAACATTGATGGGACCAAATTATGAGTGTTGGCGCAAAAGATTACGCTAACAGGTTTCTGGAAGTTAGAAACTCACAAATGAAGTGTTTGCGAAGTAAACTATTTCGAGCCTCCGAAAGGATAATAGCTCAGAATAGTTCGAAGATGTGTATTGAATAACTTCGTATTCCTCCTCATTACAGGGTAAAATGGGGGGTATTTATAGGCCCAAACATTAAGGAAAAGACCCTTTTACCCCTTTATTACAACCGACATAGTGGAAACTATTCGGTACCCCTAATAGGGCTAAAATGGTAAAATACTAATCTAATGAGAAAGAAGATAAGTCTTCCATCCTAGCTGGCAAAAAGACTCTCTGAGGAGTCCACGTTCGAAGATATACTTCGAACTAGTGTTCGCCTTCATACTTCGAATCCTATTCGAAGTGCTCCCGAAGTTAGACATCAAAAGCATTTGATTAAATCTCCTGCCTCTGTCTTATTGTAACAATGGCTCTGAGGATGAAGTATTTTCCCCCAACAGTAGCCCCTCGAATACGCTTCTCTGCTAGACCTGTGATGTTAGGAGAGCAGTATACGCAAGAAAAATAATCATGCGCAGAGGCTAACAGTTTAATCAACCTTCAAAATATGCGGAGATTCGAAACTTCGAATCAGCTTATAAAAAGATTATGTTCGAACTATTTTTAGAATCAACTTAAAAAGTCCGAAAGCTTTTTTAGGCTTATAAGAAATAGCCGTTGGCTTTTTCTTCAACGGGAATTAAGGAAATACGTTAAGTTCACAAAGGGATAACGGTCAGGAATGCGAAACGGCAGAACACCAAACGGTAAAAATCGTGGCCTGGGCTATAAATAAGAGGCCCAGATCCTTCCCGAATACCTTCTCACCGCTTTCGTGCAAAACAACCCAGCAGACAAGCCCTAGCCTCCATTTATTTCCTCTCGAGCAATCCGTGCGATTTTATGGCGAAGACGAGCTTCAAGATTCCCGGGGCGGCTTCAGCCTTGGCCCGGCAGCAGGCTGCAGCAGTAGCGGTAGCAGCGGCGATGACTCCGACAGCGACAGTAGCAGAGCCAATGGCGGCGCCAGGAAGGAATCCCCAACATGATGATCCTCATGATCTCCTTCCGGCATCGTCGAAGTATACGGATCAATCTTACCAACTGGGACCTTCAACCTGCAAGAGGGAATCGCTCGCGGCTGCGATAGAAGGGAAGATTAGTTCGGAGATTGTGATCCGCAAACCTGGAAAAGAAGCCATCCCTTCGCCAAGGCCCGGAGAAGTGGTCATCTTCCGGCCGTCGACTTCCTAGCTGAGGTACTAGATCTATTCCATGTTACTCTCCCCCAACTTTCTCCGAACGCGATAGCGCGCCTTGCTATCTTTGAATGGGCGCTGCGAGCTGAGGGCTGCGAAGGAAGAGAAGAAATCTTCGCAGCTTTGCACCGAGCTTCGTGTCAACCGAAGACTTTCGTAGGTCCCGAAGGTGGAAAGATGGTGGTGGCCTTCGGGAGTATTAACTTCCGGCTTTGGGATGAATATGCCCTTCGGTTTCCAGCAAAGGCCATCAACGCCCGGTGGTATACAGACTGGATTCTCCGGTGGTTTTACGCCGAAGTTGGGGCAGGGAGCCGTTTAGCCGGACCTTTAAAAGACATAAACTTCCGAAGGGAAGCCCTTGTCCACCCGGATCCAGGCCATCTCGAAGCTCGGCTTAGCCTTCTTCAACGCATTAGCCATCGCCTGAGCATGCAGGATTTGGCAGAAGAGTTCATCGGACTTCAGATTCCCCCTCTGATGGCTAACTGGCCTATCACCTTCGAGGAAGATCCGGAGGGCGGCCTCCGAAAGATTTCTTCAAGCTCGAGCCCTGCAGGTAACTTCGAAAACAACATGTTTCATATATACTTTTTTGAAGAAATAACTAACGCCAACTTATCTTCCAGCCTCTCTAGCTCATATTACTTCGGAGCAAATTGTGCGAGCTTCGGAGAAAATTCTGGGCATTCCGACTCCGGCCGAGAAAGAATGGAGGAAAAAGTTAGTGGGTACTTGGGAACGGAACAACCGAGTATGGGGATTACTCGAATTTGTTCCCCCCTCTTTTGGATTGGGTGCCTTTAGAGCAAGGGCCTAAGAAACGGAAGGCCGAAGTTGGAGCTTCGACCTCTACCAAGACTCCATCGAAGAAGGTAACCCGAAAGCCAAGAGCTGTTGTGCCTCCACGCCCGGTGGCTTCGGTCTCTGAGTCTTCGGAGGATGAAGGCAGACTTCTCGTGGACCTAATTGATGAAGATGGAGTCCAAGCAGATGCAAGCGCCAACAAGGTTGCAAGCGTGCCGGAGTTTCCAAGCAGTCTTGGGCAAGTTGGGACTTCGGCTGCTCAAGAGAGCTTACCGCATGAAGAAGCCCCTGTGAATGAAGGTGGGGCCGAAGTTGCCGCAGAATCAACTTCGGTTCCGGATGAAGCAACGACTGCAGCTCCCGAAGAGGCTCCAGCAGTCGAAGCTTTAGTCGTGAATTCTGACTCCGATGAAGATTTAGGGGTAGCTTTTGACCCGCCAAGCAGTCCAATGCTCACCCGTCGACAAGACTTCGGAGGTAAACTTCACATAATCCTTTTGTTCTTTTTTTTCTGCAAAATTATACAATGTATAATACCTTTGCCTCGACAGGATCCACTTCTATGGAAGAGGTTCGTGGGACTTCGGCAGCTTCGGAGCCAATTACAGAAGTCGCCCAAATGGGACCTGGAAAAGGTAAAGGTAAACTGGACCCTCTCCCTGCTCCGAGTTTGGGATTAACTCCATCTGAGTCGACAGACGGAGGTCAATCTACAGAGGGAGGCCAGTCTGCCGAAGTTCCTGAAGATACGGCCCAACGCTCCAACCCTTCGCCGAACGAAGATGACCAGAGGGCCTTGTCTATGCTCGCTCTTCTAGCTCCCTTCTTGGAGCAAAGAACCGGGCTTCGGACTTTGCTCGAGCCTTTGGATCGAGCTAGCCGCGAAGTCGGGGAGACGGACTTGGTAGCCATCCTGAGCAAAGTTGAGGGTTCGGAGCTCAACGCCGCTATGGAGCGTGCAGCGTACTAGGTACGAAGTATCTGCAGAACAAAATTAATCTCATATACAAATAATTACTTACCTTGGTTTTTCCTCTTTGCAGCAAATAGTCTTGGCCCGAGCTGCGAACATCTCAAACGAATGTGGAACTCTTCGCCTTCGAGAGGAAATCACTACTCTTCAGCGAAATCTTAACATTTCCGAAGGTCGAGTTTCCCATTTAGACAACATGGTCTCAACGGAGCGGAGGGCCGGGCAAAGCTTGGAAACTGCGAATAAGAAGCTCGAAGCAGAACAAATTGTGCTTCGGGCAGAAATAGAAAAGATGCAGGCGAAGTATTCTACTGCGGGGGCTGAACTCGTCAAGCTCCGGGAGGAAAAGGCCAAAGTTGCAGAGGAAGCTAGCCACCTGCTTAACCAAAATAATTTTTTAACTACGGAGGCAGCTAGGCTCTCCGCTGTGGTGGAAGAGTTGACTTCGGTGAAGGACGCTCTACTTGAAGATAAGCTGAAATCGGAGAAGGTAGCTGCGGAGGTCATGAACCAACTCCTAGGTGTTCTAGAGTACTTTGGTACTACTGGGACACTTCCTTCGAATGACAACATCTCCTTGCTTCGGTGGCTAAAAATGATCCAAGGAGTTGTGAAGACAATGAAGATGGCAGGCATTCGGTACGGAGAAATCTCTGGACAAGTGGCTGCTATCGGCATACTTCGTTACTACGAAGATCTGGGAATATCGATAACCCCGAACACAGAGGCGACTCCCATTACCTTCGACGAGAACCGGCTTCTTAATCCTTCCGAAGATGTGGCCGCTGCTTGGCAAGCCTTCCAAGCTTCATGGAGAACCGAAGGTCGCACTGCGATCAAGGCTTGGATTGATGAAGGTCAACGCCAGAAGCAAGCTCGGTCGCAAGCTTCGAGCAGCCAGCCTTCGCCGAACCCGCAGGTCTAGACTTACCTTAGGATCCTGACTATGTAAAGAATCATGTTTTTCATATATTATGAATGAGAATTTGCTTGTCGTGTTTTTAGGCTTCACCTCAAATGGATGATGTCGAAGTGTTAAACATTAACGAAGAGCTTCGCCTGCTATGGGCTACCTTCGATATTTTAAAACTTCACAGGCGACCCCGATTTTTAGTTCCTCGAGATAGTTCTGGTACAATTGCGCCCGAAGTAAGCAAAGATATACTATCTTATATTAAAGAGGAAGAAAAAGAAGTTAACTTGGAAGCTTCATCTTCCGAAGACATTGCATGGTCCGAAGATGAAGGTACTACTAAAGCTCAGGGGAAAAAACCTGAAGAACTTGGAAGCTGGGAAAGGAGCCCTGAACGACTTCGAACTTGGGCTGAGCTTCAACAAGAACAGAAGGATTTTAGAGCTTCGAAGGGAGGTAGAAGAGTTAAACGTAAAATTGTTAGAACTCCCGACTCTGGAACTAGTCGTTCCAACCTTAGCTCTAGAGATCGAAGGGGTCTTCGATTCCTTCTCGGTATAGACACTGATTTTTCATGATGTAATTATAAGTTGTTTGAATGATAAATATCAATTTTTAAAATTGTCTCCCTACTTCCCAGCCCCTCTTTGGGCGTAAGCAACTTCGAACTATACTCAAAGATGGTTAGGCGCAAAGAAAAACTTAGGAGTACAATTTTGGGGGCTTTGAGCCCCTTAGCAATTTAAAGATTGATTAAAATCTTAAAATCTTATAAAATGTCTTCGACTACTTGGAGTCTGAAGATTGGTAACTTAGTACCTTGTGCTTTGAAAGAATCACTTTGGACAACTTTCCGGACACTTTAGTGTTCCAAATGATTGGTCACTTTGGACTTTTTCCACAGATATTCGAAGCTCATCGGCTCAAACTCTGTTTTGTTTTGGCCTCCTTCGGCTCTTTTTGCGAATGCTATCAAACCGGTGGTTTGGAATTCGCAGTGGTCTCCTTGGACTCTTTTTACGGATGTTTTCAAGCCGAAACTTGGAATCCACATTATTTGGTCTCCTTGGACCCTTTTTACAGATGCTTTCAAGCCGGTGGCTTGGAATCCATTTTCTCAGTGACTTTTCCACCTCGTCGGAGCTTCGGACCAGTGGTCCGAAGTCCGAGAAATATGATTCAAATTAATGACACTTCCCTCCCGGTCAACTTCGCTATTCCAGTGCGTCCACTAGAAGTGGGAAGTATTTGGGGTAGGCATTATCTGAACCATATGCTTTATTGATTCGAAAGGCGTTTACAAATGATTACAAAGAGCCCCTATGTGAAATAGCGCTTTAGGTGCTCCGCATGCCATGTATGCGCTAACTCTTCACCTTCCAGATTAGCTAACTTAAAAGAACCAGGGCGCCCTGAGCGGACAATTATGTATGGACCTTCCCACTTATTTCCTAATTTCCCTGGCGCTATAATACTTCGCAAAACGAGATGGCCCGGCCTAAGTTCATTAATCTTGACCTTCGGGTCGAACCAAGTCTTCGTTTGCTGCTAATACTTTGACAAATTGGCAACAACTCGAAGTCTTATCTCTTTTGTTAAATCAAGCGAAGTTTGCCTTTCTGCTTCTATTTCCGGTTCGGTGCTGCGAAGAGATCCTCCTTTAAGCTCCGTTGGTGTCATGGCTTCGTCTCTGAATAATAGTATGAAAGGAGTGAAATCGGTAGACCTTGTCTGAGTTGTCCGAATGGACCATAAGATCTTCGGGAGCTCTTCGGTCCACAATCCTTTTGCCAATCCAACTATTCTTCGATTCAGCCCTGACAAGATATTACCATTGGCTCTTTCAACAGCTCCGTTAGACTGAGGATGTCTTACTGCAGCAAAACATAATTGGACGCCTAGATCTTCACAAAATTTTTTGAAGGGTTCTGCATCGAATTGTGTTCCATTGTCAACTGTCAGCTGCCGAGGCACTCCGAACCGACATATGATATTTTTCCAGAACAATCTCTGTACATTATTCGAAGTGATAGCTGTTAGGGGCTCTGCTTCGACCCACTTGGAAAAGTACTCGATTGCTACCACTACGAATTTCAAATTTCCTTTTGCTACTGGGAAGGAACCAATAAGATCCATGCCCCATCTGGCCATGGGCCATACTGGAGCAATGACTTGAAGAGTTGTTGGTGGTCTATGTCTTCTTCGTCCCATCCATTGACATCCTTGGCAAGTGCGGACTAAGCTATCCGCATCAACTACTATTGTAGGCCAATAAAGCCTCTGGCGAAGTGTCTTTCCTGCCAAAGCTCGAGGGGCTAAATGGCTACCGTAGAGTCCTTCATGAATTTCTCGAAAAATTTCTTGACCTTCGGCTTGAGATATGCATCGGAGCAAAGGGGAACATACTCCGACCTTGTACAAAATACCGTTGATTATATGATAATTCCGAATTCTGAGTTTTAACCTCGAAAGTTGTGGACCTTCGGACATATTTGCTTCTCCTTGCAACAATTCCATAATTGAACTTCACCAATCTGTACTTGGAATGCAAAGGACTTCCGTAGAAGGGATCTGTGGCACCAAAGGTGTACTGAGTTCTTCATAAAAAGCCTCTTCTGGTATGTCCATAGCTCCGGCTGCAGCTTTTGCTAAGATATCAGCTTGCACATTTTCTGCTTTGGGTATACTCCGAATGGAAATCCCTTTAAATGCTGCTTCAATCTTACGGATTTCTTCCAAGTATTTTACAAGTTGTGGATGCCGAACTTGAAAACTCTTATCTGCGTGCCCTGCTACAATCTGAGAATCTGTCTTAATAACAACTCTTGTAGCCCCTAGAGCACGTGCCTTTCGAAGTCCCAATAGAATTCCTTCATATTCCGCTGTATTATTAGTAGATTTAAAGTTGAGTCTTGCGGAGTACATCGCCTTTTGCCCTGAAGGCGAAATTATTACTGCTCCAACGCCTGCTCCAGATGCTTGGAAAGCTCCATCGGAGTAAATAGTCCAAATCCCTTCACCTGGCTTCTCCGGAGCCCATGCTACAGGGGGAGTCCACTCTGCCACGAAGTCCGCCAACACTTGTGACTTAATTGCTGTTCTTGCCACAAAGGATATGCCGAAGGGTGCCAACTCAACATCCCACTTCCCAATTCTTCCTGTAGAATCCTTACTTCAGAGCATATCTCCCAAAGGATATGAAGTTGGTACAATTACATTATGCGCCAAGAAATAATGCCTTAACTTCCTCGAAGCCATTATCAGAGCATAAGTGAATTTCTCAAGCTCCGAATATCTTGTTTTTGCTCCAGACAATGCTTTGGACACAAAATAAACTGGATTCTGTACTAACTTTCCGTTGAAATCAACCTCTCTGACAAGGACTGCACTGACAGCAAAGCCAGTAGCTGCAAGGTAGAGGAGTAGGGTTTCATCCGCAATAGGCACCGTGAGTGTAGCGAGGTTACTAAGATAATTCTTAATATCTTCAAAGCTCTTTTGACACTCCGGTGTCCATGCAAAATCTTCGGACCCCTTCAATGCTTTGAAAATGGGCAAACTTCTCTCCGCAGACCTTGCCAAAAACCTGCTAAGTGCTGCAAGACGACCAGTCAGCTTTTGCACTTGCTTTAAATTCTCTGGGGGAGCCATCCTTTGCAACGTAGTTATCTGAGTGGGGCTAGCTTCTATCCCTCTGCTTGAAACTAGATACCCTAACAATTTTCCAGCCTATGCCCCGAAGATACATTTTCGGGGTTAAGACGGATCCCACATGCCCGAAGGCTATTGAATGTTTCTGCTAAGTCTAGGCTATGTTGGTGCTTTAAAGCACTCTTTATTACAATATCGTCCATATAGGCCTCTACATTGCGACCTAATTGATGACCTAGGGCCTTAGCAATTAACCTCGAAAAAGTAGCCCCGACATTTCTTAAGCCAAAGGGCATTCTTACATAACAGAAGACTCCTGAAGGAGTTACAAAGCTTGTCTTGATTTCATCTTCGCGCTTTAGCCAGATTTGATGATAGTCGGAGTACGCGTTGAGGAAGCTTAATAACTCCGAACCGGCAGTAGAGTCAACCAATTGATCAATTCGGGGCATGGGGTAGGGGTCGCGGGGGCATGCTTTATTCAGGGATGTAAAATCAATACACATGCGTCACTTCCTGGAAGATTTCTTCCTAACGAAGACTGGGTTGGCTAACCACTCCGTATGAGCCACTTCTCTAATAATCCCAGCCTTCAACAGCTTTTCCACTTCGTCTTTGGCAAGGATAGCTCGGGTCGGGCTGTGTGAGGAGGCCGATGGCTGGGTCATCTTGTCGCCTTCATAGCCAAGCGAAGAGCTCAGCTGGTCTAGCCTCATCGGCCCTTGTGGTAGTGACGCCGGCCGAGTGTATTGCAGTACACTCAATGGGTCATTGGGGAGGTACGTCGGACCTTGTGGTGCCTTGCGAACCACTATGCCCCCAATGGCCTCCTTGATCAATCCTTGAATGGTCTTGGCCAGTGTCCCCGGTTAGCTGACCAGCGACTAGCGGATCACCTGATCGACGACTTCTTGAAGACTGGCCTGAGAATTCTCCGTTAGTTGACCACTCTCTATGGTCAGCACTAGTGTTGGAAGCGGGGCCCTCTGAACGGGACCTAGCCGATTCATGTCGTAGACTTATAGGCATGACTTCCAGAACTCCTCCACATGTTGCTGCATCTCCGTCTTCTATTTTTTTAGATAGAGCGTCCATGGTGATCGGGATGACGTTTTCCTCATTGAGCTCGCCCGCCATAGCAAAGTTGTCGGAGATGGTCGTACTGGGCGTGCCAAAAAGCGTGTTGGCGTGCTTTTTAGTCACACACCGACACACACATGGCCTGGGATATTTTCTTAAATCCAGTGTAGGTCCTACGTCTTCGAAAAGGGTTCAGGGCATGTCAATCAATTTGACCCTACAACTGATAAGGGATCGAAAAAGATAGATATTAGTAGCATAGTCGATCGGCTGGCAAGCCGATGACTGTGGCGTAAAGGATAAAATCGTGAACCAGTGTACCGATTAGCTACACAGTCGATATCCTGAGTTGACCCAGTCGAGCAAGCACGCCATCGGCTGATAGAAAAGACAAAATATGCATATAGGCCAATGTGCACCCTTCAACGGTGAACATGGTATAGAGATGAATTAATGATAATCTATCAGCTTGTACTCTCATAAAAATAAATAAAGCATGCCAGATAACTGATCTATATCATGGAAATCATCACAATAACTAGATCGTACCTAACCGAGATAGTAGCTAGTCATGATGATCTGAATAATATATCAATGAATCGGGCAAACTTTATTTAGATGAATAGTATACGACATGAAAAGATACAATAGCAAGAGATGTTGGATTTAACCGATGAAGCCTCAAACTATCAGACCCATATCACTTCAATCTAAAAGATCAAACCTAACTGATGCAACCTTAGACCTAGCCAAATACACTAAGAACAACCGGTGACTGTACTGTTTCACCGTTCTCCTCAAAAGATTGAACTGAACCGATGCAACCATAAGGATACTAACCTAGTTGGCACGAACGTCGGGGGTGGAGGGATTCACCTCTTCGCTGGAGATCAAAATGATGTAGCCCAGCTCCGAGTGCCCGAGTCCCACCGGATAACCTTGGGGCATAAGGGTGGCGATATGCCGATTGTTTGATTGAACAAGAGTTAACTAATCTAACCTAAGGGATACATATTTATAGTACGTAGACCTGTAACCATCTTCTGCTCTCATCTCCATAGGCTCCCCTTCCGATCATGCAGCTGTTGCGGACGAACTCCTTTGACTGGATCTTTCTTGACCTTCTGTTGACTGTGCGCCTACCTTGGTGGGCCTTGGGCTTTACCAATTCTTGGCGTCAACAGCAATCAAATTGATTGTGACATAGTACGACCCTTCTCATAGCGATCTCCATATCCATAGTTCTCGTCATCATGCTTTAAGCTTCCATGAACATGTATTAGTCTATTACAACTAATAGCACTATACTAATTACATGAATCAAAGCATCATAGGTCAACACACAGGTCGTACAACCATTGAATAACCTTGGGCTGTAAGTAACCATGACATGCATGCTATGTTAATTACATTTATGCATCTTTATACATTTACAAGGCCATACCAGTCACAACATTCTCTATA
The DNA here is from genome assembly GCA_019279435.1 of Zizania palustris. NCBI lineage: Eukaryota > Viridiplantae > Streptophyta > Magnoliopsida > Poales > Poaceae > Zizania > Zizania palustris. The sequence continues at coordinate 6,125,214 of JAAALK010000288.1, read as the reverse complement.
CAAACAAGTTAGGTGAAGAATCTATGTGTGATTGAACTGGACCTGGAACTTCTAGTTCGGAACCGGAACTTAATTCTGAAATCACCCTTCTATATCAAATTAAATTGGGCCCTAAACTTTCAATTCAAAACTATAACTTCCGAAAATTCGACACTGAAAACAATAGATAAAATGTATTTTCACCACGTATCATTATACGTGATCGATCTAGATAGAACACTATGCACATAGGCTCCGATACCACTATTGGGATATGAGGAGGCTACGCTAGCCTATTATTTTATTTTTTACCCCATTAGACCAGAAACCATGCGTGTGAGGGATCATGGATTGTTACCTTGCTAATGTGAGACACACTAGTACAACCAAAAATGAATTTGGGGAAGCGTGTCCTCGCTCAATTCCTCTCTGCCTGTTCGTTGCCAATCGAGATAATGTTGTCCGGTGACGATGACAATGTAGACCGGCGATCTTCTCAAGGAACAAGATAAGCACCGCCGTTGGAGCAATGACTCCAAGGAGTCCACATGCATAGGAACGAAATCACTTCTCGCTAGCATGTTAGCTCCGCTCGAGAGATCTGAGAGGATAAGATTGCAATCCGAGAGAGGAGAGGTGGCGGCTAGGGTTAGAACACAATGAATCCAGCAACCCTTCGTGCTTGCCCTCTCCTCTTTATATAGTGTCCAGACCTAGGCTTTAATTTGTATTAAGGCCCAACAAATCTAATCTATTTTGCTTGGACTAGAACTTCTGATTTGACCCTACTATATCTAATTAATTCATGTCCAGAACTTCTGGATCCCATCTAGAACTCCCATTTCAAACCTTCTGTTTCTTATCCTGAAAGTTCCGGTTCACAACCGAAACTTCCGGATCCTTTCCCAAACTTCTGGTTTGTCCAGAACTTGAAACTTCCAGGAACCGAATAACTGGATCTGACCTAGAACTTTTGGTTTGCAACTAGAACTTTCGGTTCACCCAAAAATATCTTGGACACAATTCCTTTATAGAGTCAATGCGTCAGGCGTTTTAGGTGGGGCTAGCGCGGTTGTCAGGGCAGGGCCAGTGCGTTGACAGATGGTTGAGGTTGGCTAGAGAGAGGAAGCCATTGAATAAGAAATAAATTTTGAATTAAAATATGCATCCTAAAGTAGATCAGACAGATACAAATAACTGGTTCTAATGGGATTTTTTATCCCTAATAATCCAAATAGAAGTTATCTGGATTATTTGTATCGGTTGAATACCAATGATATGATATCATTTTCTGTATCCGAAAAAATAATTCTAATCTGAATCTATTTTTGAAAAAAAATCTGAATATGTTTCTGGAAAAAATCTGAATCCAAATCTGTTTTTTCACATTCGGTCAGAAACTAAACGAATTAATTTCAACACTAATTGACATAAATAGTCTTACATATTAGTCTCAATTAGCCTCAAGAATAGAGATATATTTTAAAAGTGACAAACGATAAGTTTTTTCATGGTGATATATATACTATGAATAAGCTATATATGTTGAGAGTGCGGTAAAGTTACCGGTTTACTATAGAAAAATAGAAAATATTTGTTAATATGAACATATTAAAAATAAGGAATCCATAATTTGGGATATTCAACATTTGCCTATTTTTTTAAGGAATTTTTGATGATTTGCCACTCCTAAAAAAGTGATTTCAATTATTTGTCATTTTGACTCACTGTTCATATACTTAGGGTTTGTTTGGATTCAAGGGACTAAAACAAAGTTACTAAAATTGAGGCTAAAATTTTAGTCACCCCCGTTTGAATCAAGAACTAAAAAATGTTAAATCATTTATGATGAGTGGAAAAAGTTATTTTAGCCTCTTAGTTCCTCCTTGGAGACTAATGGACTAAAAAATTTTAGTCTTTTTTTAGCTTTGTGGTTTGATTTTTTAGCCTCTAAAATGATTAAATTTTAGACCATTTTGCTTTACTCTCTTGATCCAAACATCCGACCCTATTTATTATCCACGTAACAAAAGATTAATCCGCACAAATTTTTTAGTGCTCCTCGAATCTTTCTTTTCCTAAAAGCACTTTAAAATTTTAAAATGCAGTAAATACATTATTCTTTCCCGGACAAAACTAGGGTCTGAGACTCCGAGGCACATTGATGCGGCCTTGCGGGGATAGGGCAGGGAGCGGATCCGTCGTACCCTAGCCGGCATCGATCGCTGGTGTCGGCGCCTCGGCGGCGGGCGACACGGGATGGCAAGCGGAAAAAGCAGCGGCGAGCCGAGCACTGCGCCGCAACCGAATCGATGGTACGAGCTCCGGCTGGGCTCCTCCTGCCGCGACCCCTCCCCCACCGCCAAGTTCTGCACGCTGCGCTGTATGCTCCCGAATCCCCCCTCCTCCTTTCCCCTCCCCTCTCTGCTACTCGAGAGGCGCATCAGCGGCTCGTCAAAATTGCATGCGTGGGGTACGCCGCCGTAGCATAGGATCCGCGCTCCCCCTTTGGTGTCATGGGAGGTAGGGGCTTTCCTTGGACGGAGCGGTGCTGATATGGTTCGTTATGCCTGCGGTGTTGCAATTGGAGGTCTGAAACTCATCGAACTGGTGGCGAAGCACGCCCTGTTATCGGCGTTGGGGTTGCAAACACGGCAAGGTGTTCATATTTCGACATGTTAAATGGTTTTGTTCTTCTGAACTAGTCTTCGGTAGATTATCAGGAAGCAATTACTTTATCTCTTAAATTATTGATTTGTTAGAAATCACAAAATAAATCTTAGGAAAGGTTGAATTCATTTCTTCTGTGTAATATTATGGTATATTTCCTGTACTCGTAGATATTAAGGGTTCAAGCGTTTTTATTGTCGGGATCTGTTGCTGTGATTCCTTGGTTCCTTAGTTCAATGCTCTGGAGTAATGTTGCATAGTTTCTGTGCTCTCTTGCAGTCTTGCGCTCCATTTACATTACTTAATGTAATAATATTTGACCAATTGTTCATTAGCTTGATTTTTCTCCCTTCTGTTTAGACTTTCACAATTTCACTAGTATTGGAAAACATTCTTTGTTTGATATGCTTACATATCATGAACCCTGATTGGCTAATTACCTATTCTTGTGAGAAGTTTTTGCTTGATGAAGATCTGATATAGTGAATAAAATTTTTACAATTTCCTTTTCTGTAGCATGATTTGAAATGAAGTGTCACCATGATTAAAATGGTAGAAATACCGATAATGAGTCACAATGAACATGCTATCTTGTGGTGAATAATTTCTGCTATCCTCTATCGTCTCTTTTACTCGCAAAGTGCCCATACAATTCAACAGATCTCAAATAAATATACCGACCAAACAGCCAGGTGCATGTACATCAATGTTTTATTGTTTTCAAATCATCTAGTCAACCCTAGTCGCCATGGGACTGACCAGTTGACTAGTCACGATTAGTTTCCAATCAGCTCGACTAATCAAGCCTACTTGGTCCTGGTCATCTTCCTAGTCGTCCTATATATACTAGGGACAATATACTATATATTGTATACTGTGCATAGTATAAATCATGCATGAAGAAAACATTGATGGCCAGTTGGTCACTTACCTGTGAGATTTGAATTGTGAAGTGTCCATATTCATTTCCCAGAGTCCATATCCTTGCTGCCTTGCTGCTGAACTGAAATAACAAAAACTGAAGTAAGTATCTGTAAAATTAGAGTGCAACTGTAAGAGCACTAGAGCAGTAGAGCAAGCATGGAAGGCTGGGGCAGGCAGGCAGCCACTGGCGGTGAGAGTTGCTACTGATCCTGTCATCCTGGCAGCTCACGGCTCGCAGCTTGCAACTCACTAAGCAGAAGAGTGAGGGAATCGAATGGGAGATTGGAGTCCAGGTTTATACATTATACCAGGAGTGTGGAGGAGGTAGTATAGGTTAATCCTATTGGTCCGAAAAAGAGATTTGTGGTCTCCCTAATTGAGTCATGCTGCCTATTGATGTTAGGGGATTGATTAGCCTGACTAATCACAATCTATCGTGATTAATTGGACGACCAAATAACATTGATATGCAGACAAGTAGACATTGCAGTCATTTACAAAAGATTATAGATGGAAGAACCTACCATCACCGTCATCAACTCCTTTTTATATGATATATACTAGTAAATAATTATAGTTGCTTGCTGTTCTTGGTTGTTTTTCCTCCCCATAAAATTTTTCTTGTACAAGCCATTATTTTCATCATTTGGGACTCCAATTAAACTTGGAGGTTGTGAGATGGCATCGTTGAGCCATCAAACATGACTAGTTTTAAACAGTAAGTCATATCTGTTCATAATTTAGCTAAAGCTCAATTCCTTGGAACCATTAGTAATCAAATTCATCTCTGTGAACCAATGATGGCATTTGCAATTTGCAAACAGTGATCTTGGGCAATCCTTTTTGGCTACATGCACTTAAGGGAAATCAATTTAAACTGCAAAATTACTTGTTAGTAGCTTCACTATAGCAAAATTACATCTTTTCACTTGCCTTCAGAAAATAAGACATTTATTATCCAAAAAGAATCAAACTAATGATCCCTAAGGTCCAAGACAAGACTGGTCAGATTAATTCTTCAAGGCTTCTCCCATAATGGCTATATGACACATTTCCATTTTTTCACTAGCCTTGAAAATTAGTGCCCCCTAGACTGGTTGGAATAGTCTTCTCCTAGTGGCTTGAAAAAGCTACCAGAACTGTTTACTGCTACTGCAATCCTGTCCTGGGCATAGTTATGGCCATGTGGAGAAGCGTGGCGATACATCACCTTCACACCTTTACAGCCCCTATGATGCGTGGCATGGTGACACTATGGACACAATCGCCTTCACACCTTTACACCCCCTATGGTGCGTGGCATGGTGACACTATGGACACATTGGCATGGCGAATAGCCGAATACACTAGGATATGTAAATGCAGCCCAAAAGTTATAATTTAGGATTTTATAAAATGAAAGTAGCAATACAAATGTAGCACAAAAGGTAGAACCATCTCATCTCTCAAAGTTTCGACTTTCAAATCTCTCTTTTATCTCATCTCTAAAAGTTTCTACTTTCAAATCTCCTCTACATAGTTGTTATGGTTTTGCCATGTCATGGCCCAGATCCATGGTGAGATAAATATTGCTGGGGCCTGAGAGGATAATCGGGCAGCATCGACTGCTAGTAGGGATGAAAACGCAGCGGAAAGTTCCTGTCCGTTCTGGGAAAAAAACAAAAAATAGAGGCTTATACGAAAGCGGAAACAGATACATATTTTTTTTCGAAAACGGAAACAGAACTATTTCAGCCAAAAACGGATACGAAAATGGATATTCTGCTTAACAAATACATATTTTTTCCGTTTTCATAGGCCCATTCTCTAGCCCACAACTAGGCTATGAAGTAATACAACCCATCTGCTAGCTTTTTACTCTTTGCAGCAACCATTAGGTATTCAGCCCATCCGATTGGCCATCCCCATGCAGGTTTTGCACTTCTGCTTGTCCACGTTGCTAGTGCTGCTACGATGCATGCCGCTAGGCCCACGGCCGCACGGTGCTACCACACCACTCCGAGCCATGGCCACATGACGCTGCCTTGCAGGCTAGCCAGCTTGGTGCTCATTCCCGTTGTGCTCCCATAGTTGACACTCAGCAATCTGCATCCTATCAGCAGGCATTATAGATAGAGGATTGAACAATAAAAATTGGAATTTTGAACTATCTTTATTTAGAAAAAATATGTTATGATTTATGAGTTGATACTTGATATATTCTGACATATATTCGATCTATATTCGTATTCGTTCCTTATTCGATCCGTATTTGTTTTCGGTATTGTTCGCTTCCGTATTCGTTTTCGGAATATCTGTTTTCGTTTCTGTTTCCGTTAAAAAATAAGGAAATGAATAGGGAAAATTACTCACATATCATTATAATTTTTAAGAATTATCTATATGCCATTGTCAGTGATTGTGGTGGTTTCCATCTATCAGTGACACATCGATGGCATATTGACAAACTGTAAAAATTGTAATGGCACAGAAAAAATTAACCCAAATGAATATGGTAGCACCCATTTCCGTTCGTTTCCACCCGGTTTTCATCCCTCTCTACTAGGGATGATAGGTAGACTTAGGTTGGGGAGAAGAACTTTGAGACAGAAGATTAGACTTCTTTCTTTCTTGATTCCTTGATGAATACAACCCTATTTATAGAGTCCACAAGACTCGTCTCTTTAACTAACTCTAATCTAATATGTTGTTTTAAAGGAATGACTAACCTAATCCATTACGACTCTAGTACTCTATCCATTAACCTACTAGGACTCTCAATTATAGACTTGGACTCTAATCTGCCCCGGACTCTAATCTGCCTCACTACTATAGTACTCACAGGTACTGTTCACGTGGCTAGGCCTAGGCCTAGCAGTCCTGGCCCACAACCCATAACATTACATCCCTCCTTTTGAGCAGCACGTCCTTGAGCTACAGGACAACCTCAAACCCGACTCAACGCCTAAAAAAATAAGATTCAAGCATTTACATCTCGACTTGCTATAATATTTGGAAAGAAAAGACACCACATCTTGAAATTTGCAGGCCTATGTGGTCCCCATCCTAATGCTCTCGCGGAAAGGACGAGTCTTGATCAGCTTAGATCCATCCTTTGCATCACTGTAGAGACCGCTTTAGTTGTTCGATGGGAACGACAACTCTCTCTTCTTGGAAAGCTATCATGTTAGTGTCGCTTGGAACCGACACGTAGTTGGATCGCAAGGAAGATGAGCGACATCGCGACGATGTGGCACGACGAACACCAATGGAAGCGATTGGTGTGCTATTATAGTGATTGGCGTTGTTGTCACCATGTTCATTGTTGCATGTTCAGAACGCATGTCCTCTACCCGCGAGTATTGTTCACGTGAACAGTACCGCACGGTGGTACTGTTCATGTGGTTGAGCCTAGGGATGAAAACAGACCGGATATGGATGGATATCGATTATATCATATCCTTTTTCATATTTTTTAGATTTTGATTCTGTTTTGGATACTTCGGATACGTATACAGAGCGAATATGAATATGGTTCCAGATATTTACCAGATATCATTATTAATATAATTCTTAATTTACAATCACAACACACAAGTGACAAGTAATTGTTCACATTACATAAATCAAAACAAATATAGAAGTCCACATACAAGTTGAAAGAATTATCTTGAAGTAAATTTTAAAGTAAATCAATTGTTATGAATAACTTGGCAAACCCAAAAGAATCCGTGTGATATTTGCAACTTGGTTTGAGCTTGAAATTTTTTCTACACTAAAAATACAACATATCTTATTTCATGTAAAATTTTTGCATTTTTGTAGATCCTTTTTTGCTATTTTTAATTTATTAAGTATGGTTCTAAGAATTAAATTGAAATTGGTAAAATTTGAATTGCAAGTGCTTGAAATAATGAACCAAAAATTATATGAAAATCATATTCATGTTTTTGAGTCCATTCTTAGTTATTAGCCACACTTTGGCCATCGATCGGAGGCAAAGAAGATCGCAAAGCGAGCTGTAAGTGTGGCTAAGGGTAGAGCGTATGAGGATCTTTACCAACGATTAGGCACGAAGGAAGGAGAGAAGGACATCTATAGGATGGCTAGGGCTCGTGAGAGAAAGACGAGGGACTTTAACTAAGTTAAGTGTAGCAAGGATGAAATGGAGAACATCCTGGTAAACGACGAGGAAACCAAACAAAGATGGCAAGAGTATTTTGACAAATTGTTTAATGGTGAGAACGAGAACACAACCTTTCAGTTGGATGGCTCTTTTGATGACACCAACAGGCACTTTGTGCGGAAGATTCAAGAATCTGAGGTCAGAGAGGAGTTGAAGAGGATGAAGGGTGGTAAGGCGATGGGCCCGGATGGTATCCCAATTAAGGTGTGCCTCGGGGATATAGCCATAGTATGGCTAACCAAGTTTAACCATATTTTTCGGTCGAACAAGATGTCGGAAGAGTGGAGAAGTATATTGGTACCAATATACAAGAACAAGGGAGATATTCAAAGTTGTACTAATTACTGAGGAATTAAGTTGATGAGCCATACTATGAAGCTATGGGAGAGTCATTGAGCATCGATTGAGAAGGATAATGTGGGTCTTTATGAACCAATCTGGTTTCATGCTTGGAAGGTCAACCATGGAAGCCATTTTCTTAATAAGACAAGTTATGGAACATTATAGGGAGAAGGACCTACACATGGTCTTCATTGACTTGGAGAAGGTGTATGACAAAATACCAAGGAATATTTTGTGGTGGTTTTGGACAAGCATAAAGTTCCAACGAAGTACGTGAGACTCATTAATGACATGTACAACAATGTTGTAACTAGAGTTCGAACAAGTGATGGTGACACAAATGACTTTTTGATTAAAATAGGATTGCATCAAGGGTCAACTTTGAGCCCTTATCTATTTGCCTTGGTGATGGATCATGTCATAAGGGACGTACAAGTGATTATCCCTTGGTGTATGCTCTTCGCAGATGATGTAGTGCTAGTTGATGAAAGTTGAGTAGGAGTAAATAGGAAACTAGAGTTGTGACGGGAGACCCTAGAATCAAAAAGTTTTAGACTCAGTAGAACTAAAACTGAATATATGAGATGTGACTTTGGAACTACTACACATGACGAGGGAGATGCCAGTTTGGAAGGCAGAGTAGTGCCTAGGAAGTACATTTCGATATTTGGGATCAATGCTACAAGCATCAGGGGATGTCGATGAGGATGTTAACCATAGAATCAAAACAGGGTGGATGAAGTGGTGCCAAGCATCAGGAATTTTATATGAAAAGAGTGTACCATTGAAGCTAAAAGGCAAGTTCTATAGGACGACGATTAGACCTACAATGTTGTATGGTGCAGAATGTTGGCCTGCAAAAAGGCGACATGTCTAGCAGATAAGTGTTGCGGAAATGCGTATGCTACGTTGGATTTGTGGGCATACGAGAATGAACCGAGTCTGGAATGAGGATATACGTGATAGGTTAGGGATAGCGCCAATTGAAGAAAAACTTATCCAACATCGGTTGAGATGGTTTGGACATGTCCAACGGAGGCCTCCGGAGGCACCGGTGCGTAGTGGAACCCTAAGGCGTGACAACAATGTGAAGAGGGGTAGAGGAAGACCAAAATTGACATGGGAAGAAGCAGTAAAAGATGATTTGAAGCAATGGAATATACCCAAAGATTTAGCCATAGATAGGAGTGTTTGGGAAACAACTATTCATGTGCCTGAACCCTGATTTGTGATTCTTGTTGGGTTTCAACTCTAGCCTACCCCAACTTGCTTGGGACTGAAAGACTATGTTGTTGTTGTTGTAATGGGCGAATCACCGATTAATTGATGATTAATGGCCAATTTTTGGATCTGCTCCCTCGTCGTCGGATCTGCTACCCCATCATTGGATCTATGCCCCCATCACTAGATCCGTTGCCTCGTCACCATATTCGTTGCCCTATCGTCAGATCCGTTGCCCTATCACCAGATCCGTGCAGTCGCTGCCAAATCTGCACCTCACCATCGCTAGATCTGCATAGCCATTGTGGCCTCCTGTCGGCATCGTGCATCGGGTGGTTGTGTTATGCGTCGCGGCCCGCGGGGTGGTGATGGTGCAAATAGCTGACCGACGCGTGGTACTGGAGGTGCGAAGGGCTGACTAGCGCGGGGTGCTGGAAGGAGAGGGCATGTGACACACACAAGGTTGAGGATAGAGCAGTCGTGCGAGGAATAGTGAACTCAATCTTGGAGAGAGGAAGGAAGACTGAAGAGCTCAGTGAAAGGGCTGGTGATAGGGATGGTTTAGGGTTGGAGGAGAGGAGAGGAGAAAGGGAGTTTATATACTCAAGGCTAGAGTTTGACGAAAATTGTATATTAAATATAACTCTAATATTTAATATTCAATCGATTAATTGATCGACCAATTAATTCAGTTAATCTCTAATTAATCGATTAATCTCTACTCAGTGGTTGGCTGATTAGCTACCGATCATCGATTTTTCTAACACTGATCATGGTGTTATGATATGATACATAGATGTTAAGATAAAAAATTAAAAATGTTCCGAGAAAGTTGTTACATACAATGTTAAAAAGCTAGAGATTCTCTGAGAACGAATTAGGATTTAAAGAAAAAATGTGTTGGGTTTAAAATTAAATTGATGATTAAATCTTCGTTTGAACTTGAAACTTTTTCTACGATCAAAATGCAATATAGATTATCTCATGTAAAAATTTGGTATTTTTTTGGATCAGTTTACTATTTTTAATTCATTAAATGTGTTTCTACGATTTATATTGAAATAAGTCGGATTTAAACTATAGGTGCATGAAATAATGAACTAAAACTTGTAAAAAATTATATTCTTATTTTTGAGTCCATTTTGTTGGCCCTAACCACAAAATTGAAAGAAATTTCGAAAAAATTTAGGACGTGACACTCAATCGGCGACGTGGAGCTTAATGTTTTTTTATTTCGAAAAATCAAATGAAGTCTATAAAACAATGTTTACAAGTCGCCTAGTCGAACCTAGTCGCCATGGGACCGACTAGGTGACTAATCGCGATTAGTCGTCGACCAGGGCCGATTAGTCGTGTAGTCAGTCCTAGGGTTCTAGCTGAAAAGAATTACTCACCTTAGGAGGCGGATCTTGAGTCTTGACAGCCGGAGCAGGCCGTGCGCGCGGCGTGCCTGGAGCAGGCGTGCGCGCGGCGTGGCTGGAGCAGGCCGTGCGCAAGCCGTGGCTGGAGCAGGCGTGCGCGCGGCGTGGCTGGCCGCTGGAGGCTGGACAAGCGACAGTTGGAGGCGTGCGCGCAGGGTCGGTGTCGGCGCGGCGTTAGCTGGAGGCGTGCCGCGTGCGCGTCGGCGCCGGCGTTGGCTGGTGGCGTGCGCGTCGTTGCCGGCGTTGGCTGGAGCAGGCCGGGCGCGCGGCGTGGCTGGAGGCTGGCGGCGTGCGCGTCTCGGCGTCTGAATCTGCGTTGGCTGGCGGCGGCGTGCGCGTAGGCGACGCGCCGGCGTTGGCTGGACTGCTGGAGGCGTGCGCGTCGGGGCCGGCGTTGGCTGGCCTCTGGAGGCGTTGGCGGTGGCGCACAAAACAGAACAGCACCCAGCACCCAGGCGGCGGCGCACAGAACAGCACCCAGGCTGCGTTGGTTGGTTGGATTTTGAGCACAAAACAGACTGAACCCTAACAGGCTAGGTAAAAGCCCACCAGAACAAGAAAAGGCCCAGTGAAAACACAAAATTCTAACCTGGTCGCCTGGTCGCCATTTTCACCCTAATCGTCCGACTAATCGCGATTAGTCGACGACTAATCGGATGACCAGAAGTCTGGTCGCTCTGATCGGGTCGGTGCGCCTGGTCGTGCCCACAAAACCGACCAGGCCGATTAGTCGCGATTAATCGCGACTAATCGGACGATTTGTAAACACTGCTATAAAACACGAGACATATCATGGTGTTATAATATGTTACATAGATGCTTTGATTAAAAATTAAAAATGTTTCAAAAAATTATCACATATGATGTTAAGAAAGCTGAAGATTTTTTAAGAACAAATTAGGATTTAAAAAAGGAATGAGTTATGTTTAAAAGCAAATCGACGGTTAAATCTTAATTTGATCTTGAAACTTTTTCTACAAAAAGTGTAACATAGCTTATCTAATGTAAAAGTTTATTATTTTTCAGGGTTAGTTTACTATTTTTAATTCATTAAGTGCGTTTCTAGGATTTATATTGAAATAGGTCAAATTTGAACGCAATTGCATGACATAATGAATCAAAATTTGTAGAAAAATCATATCCATATTTTTGAGTCCATTTGTATGCCATACCCACTAAATGGAAATGAATTTTGAAAAATCTAGTTTATGACACTTTATTGGCAATGTGGAGCTTAATATTTTTTTAATTCTAAAAAATTAAATTAAGTTTGAAAAACACGAGTTATGTCGTAGTGTTATGATATGATATGTAGATGTTATGAAAAAATTTTAAAAATATTTCGAGAAAATTGTCCTTTATGATATTAAGGCAGTCATAGATTCTCTAAGGATGAATTAGGATTTAAAGACGGAATAGGTTGAGTTTGAAAGAAAATCATTTTTAAAATTCTCGTTTGAATTTGAAACTTTTTCTACAATCAAAATACAACATATATTATACCATAAAAAATTGGCATTTTTCTAAGTAAGTTAGCTATTTTTCGTTAATTAATTGTGTTTATTAGGGTTTAAATTGAAAAAATATTTATATGGGTTGAATGAACTTTTTAATCTGGATATCTGAATAGGGTTTATCCGGATTATCCAAATCCGAGTCCGTATCCATTGGATATCATCAATGCCATATTCGTTTCCGTATCCGAATAAAAAAATCCGGATCCGATTCCATTTTTTCGGATTCGGTCGGAAACTATTTGAAACACTTTCCACCCTTAAATAGGCCTGAGCCTAGCAGCCCTGGCCCACAGCCCATGGAATGCCATAATGTTGATATATCAATGTGGTGCTTTTTCGCACATCACCATGGGTACGGCATGGCACAAGTGTTTGTGGCGACCGCCATATGTGCGTGGCGTCCTTATGGTCTCCTATGGCATCTGTGATGTATGTGGTAGGCGCCATAGAGGCTGGGGTTAGAGTAGGGTAGTGTGACTGGCTTATCTCTTACCTCTTGTCTCTTTCTCTGCCTACCCTCCTAACCTCTAGCTGCCCGCTGCTCAAACCCTCCTGACCTCTAGCCGCCCGCTGCTCAAACCCTCTCGACCTCTAGCTACACACCGCTCACACCCTCTCAACCTCAAGCCGCCTGCCACCCACCTCATCTGGTCATCGTTGCTCACAGCCTAGCTTATCGGATCTGTTTGTCATTGATGTCGTATCCAAATGGCAATCGCTGATGCCTAGAGCGAAGGAGCCACTGCCGCCTTCGGCTAGCCACACACTTGACTTCTGTGATCCTTTCGATCCCCACCAGACCTAGATCCCCTTCAACTGCTCATGCTACCCTATCGTAACATTGTTGTGCTTCACTTTGTGTGTCGCTCTCCTTCTTGCACATCTCTGTGATTGCTTTATAGAGTTGCACTCTTTGCCCATTAATTTTCTCATTAATTGATCTCTGGTCATGGCATTACTAGTATGTTAGTTACATTATCTAGTTTTCTGAATGTTTTACACCATCTGGCTTGCCAAATGTTTTACATATCCTAGTGTATCTGACTATTCGTCATGCTAATGTGTCTATGGTCTCGCCATGCTGTGCACCGTAGGCGATGTAAAGGTGTGAAGGTGGTGTGCAACCATGCTTCACCACACCACCATAACAACCTTGCTCCTCTATCAAAAGTCATCCAATGCTGCTGGTGGTGATGGCAGCTCTTTCCTACACATTTGGGTCTGGTGGTGGTGACGGCTATCTTTGGCCCACACATTTGGATCTGGTGGCAGGGACGATGGCTCGATCCCAAGCATTAGAAGATCCTGCGGTGGCAGTGCTTTCTTCTTTTCTCCTTTGGCAAGTGTGGTGACAGCTAGGGCTTGATATGCCACTCGGGCATGCTAGGTCACTTGGGCTCATCACGGGTCAGTTGGGATTAGAGGTACGCATTTCATGGTTCACCCCAACCCCCCTCTAGTGCCGGCCACATCACTTGTGACCGCCATAGGATGCCATTTTGGTGTTACAGGAACTCCATGCCGATATGGCAGATGTCACACACACACTTGCGCCATGACATCCACGTGTCAAGATGCAAAAAGAAAAACATCACATCGCTACCGTGACGATATATAGATGCCATAACAACTATCTCTTTGATGATGAACTTGACCTTATTGCTTCACTGAAAGTCCGGTGCAAGCATCATTTCATTTGTTGCTTTCTAGCTTTTGTTCTATGTGACAGTCCATTTTTGGATTAATGAGTTCAAAATAACCTTTTGTTGCCACAAAGGCACAAAAATATATGTAATATGTTGATCTTTATTCTTTTATGTTATGAATACATATTAGGTTGTGTGTTGAACCATTTTCTTATGTTTGAGTTCACAGATGAATTTAAGCCAGCATCAATTGATAAGACTCAAGCTGGGTCTCTGCAGAAGACCAAAGATAACAGAGTTACCGTGGAATTCCACAATAATCAGCCTGGCAAGCCAAAGGTCACATTTGAGGGAAGCCAAGAAGAGTACAAGGATAATGATGGTGTCTTGTTTTTTGATGGTGAGAACTTTCGCCTGGAACGGTTGCATAGGGCTGTCAAGAGATTAAGGCACGTCCGTGTTCCAGGAGAGTCTGCAGCAGCCTCTTCGGCAGTTACTACTGGAATGGGTGAATCTCATTCCCCTCCATTATTGAAAGTTGGAAAGTCACCGGCCATGAGTAAACCTGCTGTACACTCTGTTCCTGTAAGTTAGTTCTATCAGCCATTTAGATGCCCTAGATAAATTTTGGTTTATCGTTCTATAATTTGTTATTATTCACCATTAGATTGAGGCATAAGAGAAAAAGTAGATAACATATTAACGTTGACCAACAGGTATGAAACTAGATAATAATATATGATGTGTACTGTTTACACCGCTAAATGCTAAAGCACATAAAGCATTTGCCAAGAGATTTTTGTTATCAAGAACTAATCTTCAAATCCTCAAACATCCACATGATTATGTTATATTTATTCTAGAGTAAAGTGATTAATCTTTGAAATTTATGGACTATGGTACCTTTGTAGGTTATTGGTGGTATACAAAAAATAATAGTCTTTGAACATGTAATTGAAAAGTAAATGTTATTGATTTTTATCATTCATCAATTTGTATTTCAGAAGGCCAAAAATGGATATTTCAACTACGGTAAAGTCCATTTTTGACATTGGAACTTTGGTTGAAGTCCATTTTTCACCCTGAACTACAAATTCAGTTATTTTTCACCCATAACTTTCTGAACTAGAAATATAACACCATAAACCCTAATTAACTTTGGATTGGATGGCAATTGGACTGGGCACCCGGGATTCTTTTTCCTATCATATCAATTATTTTTATTTTTATCTAAGAACTCTAAATACAACCCATGTCACTGATGGGGATTTTGTTGTGGTCATAACCTGGTCAATACAAGTGTTAATTGGATGTGGAAATTTGTTGACATACCACGAATTCATTCTTCATAAGTTTGTTAGTTTGTTATCATGCAACTGTACCATTGAATCTGCTGCTCTATTTTCAGTATCAACAGTGATTTTCAGTTTTTTAGTGAGATGAAAGCCTTAAAGTAGAGATTCAAACTTTGAACATTTGAATTGGATGGGAGATGCATTCTTGTCCCAATCTGTACTTAACATGAAGTTGGCACTTTCTGAAACGGTGTCGGCCCATAAATTCGTTGTATTTTTGACTGACCATCTCAATATACAAGGATCTTCCTTTTGGTTCATTCAGAAGCTTCTCATATTATTTCTAATTTATTCCAGGTTATACATGTCCTAATTTCGTAACTAAATTTGTCAGCTGAGTAGCTGACAATAATATTAATATGCTATGCACCCTGTGGGATCTTGGTCAACCTCTGTGATATCATGTTTGCAGTTTACTACTTGATGTTTCAAGAAAATCTTCTATTTAATCATTGCTCTGACCTTTGATAAACATTCTACAGGTTGAGGTTGAGCGCATTGACATTGGCGAGCCTGAAAATCCAGGTAACGTGATCCCCATAATGCACCTTTTTTGCTCAGCACATTCTTATTTTCATGAGGATCATTTAGTTTCTTAATTTATTTGATAATTGATAGTAGAGATGGTGAATGCATTTTACATAGTTGTAGCTAAAAAACAAAGGCAAGGGTTGTGTGCCCTATGCCCCCGTAGGGTAGACACTACAAGGGAAAAGTTCAATGTTGCTGTGGTAGTTTGCAGTTCTTCAAGTTGTCATTGTAACATCAGATGATCTTGTCACACACTCACACTTGATGGCATAATTGCAAAAATAGTTTGGCTGTTTGACCTTGTTCCACTTCCTTTTGGCATAGATGCAAACGTAGTTTGACCTTGTTCTACTTGCCATTCTGACCCATGCCAAGAAACACACTTGTAGAAATTCTACAACTCAAAGGCATACATTTTGTAATTTGTGTCTAAGATGAAAAAGGTAGCTTACAGACTGAAGGGTACTGAATATTGTTCTCTTCCATGCCTTACTTCCCATTTGAGAAGTGTGATTAATTTATAAAATATCTAAAGGATTGCTAAAGACTGTTGATATTGTCTGAATTACGGGCAATATTTTCTTGGTTAAGGTATATCATTTGTACTCATTTCTAGCTTGTCAATTGCAGGCCTGAGAAACAATAACAGGAGCACTACGTACCAACCTGTTACCACAAACCCACTTTCCTTTTCACCTGATCCAAATGACCAAGAAGAGAACCTAGACATACTTGGTGATGACGACAATGGCTCCCCGAATAACATGGCCTCAGGACAAGGGGCTTCTGTTCGTGGTTTTGACATCAACGTACCAAATCAGCTTGACATTGATGATGAAATTGCTGATGTCGATGTTAATGATGAGGCTGACGAGGGAATCAACGCTGCTGAGGCCCTGCGAGCTCAAGTCAATGCAGAAGGGCAGCAGGACACCTCTAGTTCTAGCGAGAGCAGCAGCAGCGATAGCAGCAGTGGAAGTGGAAGCGGTAGTGGGAGCAGCAGCAGTGATAGTGATGGCAGCGATGGGGATTCAGCTAGCTCTGGGGGTGACGTTGATATAAGTTGACGGGCAGAATTTTCTTCCTCTGCATGCCATGGTTCCCAGTTTTACATCGTTAGCAAGAGGTGTAAGCCTTCAATGTTTATTAACAGTTCCCATTTAACTTAATAGAATTACTGTTGTGATTTTATTACGCTGTAATTTGTTTGCTCCCCTCTTGGTTAGTTTGTTTTCATTTTTCTTAGATCTATCTTGGCGCATAGCATTTGTATCAGATCTTTTCACGATGGATTTTTCTTGCCCAAATATGGAATATTTTCTTTTATTTTGAAGTACAGAACTGCATGCGTGCTTATAGTCCAAGTGTCTAAAATATAGAGCATCCCTAGTTTGATGGAAATATCTCTCTGCCTTTTATCTGCTTTTTTTCGTACTTCTTTTGCTGCGCAAATTACCTAATGGAGTTGCAACTGTTTTTTTTCATCAACTAATCTATTATGTTTGTCAGCCTTGGTAACACCATGTTGCCCTTTTGACACTGTATCATGTTTAATGTCAAATAGATATTAAATTATAAACTATTTCAAAAAGTTCAAATTCCTTAACAATACCTCCGATTCCATCTAACACCCTGAATTGGGCTGCCCAGTCTAACAGTCTAACCCGACCTGAATAGATTCATGTCCAGGCTGCCAAGGCTTGACTGTGCCATCAGTTCGTGCCGTCTCAGCCCATGAGCTGAAGCCTTAGTCTAGACATGACTCAAATACACTTAAAATTGAGTCGGGTCGGCTTGAAAACGCGATGGCCCGGAATACTCGTGTCTATCCATGACCCATTCTATTCATAGGCTTCACAGGACGGCACACATTAAACAACTCATGTGCAACATATTAACATTACACAGCCAACAGGTAACCATTTGAAGTTTGAAATTGTTGACAACAAGATTTGGTAAAGCCCAAAACCTACCGAGGATGTCGCATGGTCAACGAAGTCCGTTCATTACAACACTAGCCGGATATAGAGGAGTCGATGAAGAGAAGATAAAGATTATCCAGATTCGGTTAGGATAGATTACTTGGATGGTAAGTCTCTAGACTATAAATATGTACCTCTTAGTTAGATTAGAACACTCATCTCTATCAAACAACTACTCAGTGTATCGTCACTCTTGGCTTCCCAAGGTTAATCATGGCGGGATTCAGCACTCGAAGCTGGGCTATATCGTTCTAATCTCAGGCGAAGAGGTGAGTCCCGTCACCCCCGACGACTGTATCGACTAGGTCAGTATCCTCACGGCTACATCAGATTAATCTCTTGAGGTGAACGTTGAAACAGTACAATCACCAATTTTATGGTGTATTGGCTAAAGTCTAAGGCTGCATCAGATTGATCTCTTAGATTGATGTGATCTAGGTGTGATAGTTTGAGGCTTTATCGGTTGAGTCCAATATCTCTTGCTATTGTATCTTTTTCATGATGTATATCGTTCATCTAAATAAAGCATGCTTGATATTTTGATATATTATTAAGATCATCGTGATTAACTACTGTCTTGGTTAGGTCCGATCTAATTATTGTGATGATTTTCAAGATATAAACATGTTATCTGGCATGTTTTATTTATTTCTGTCGGAATACAAGCCGATAGGTTATCTTCAATTCAACGCCACATCTTATTTTCCATCGGAAAGCCTGCATCGGCCTATATGTGTAAATTGTCCATCTCATCAACCGATTGCCCGCTCGCCCGATTACTTCACCCATGGTCATTGGCCCTATGGCAAATCAGTATGATATTCCACGATTATTCCATCTTCATTGTAGTCATCGACTCGATAGCCGATAGGCTATTCTATCGATCATGTTTTCTTGTTTCCTTATCAGTTGCAGGGTCAAACTGATTTGCACGCCTTGAACCTCTTTTTCTAAGAACATAGGACCTGCACTAGAGTTAAGTAGATATTCCAGGCCACACGTGTGTCAAAATGTGACCAAAAAACGCAGCAACAGAAATTGAACCTATTTCTTCACTTAATACACAGAATCATAGGCTCGACCATTTGAAGTTTGAAATTGAACCTATTTCTATACTTAACAGATAGAATCACAGGCTCACTAGTCACAGCAATATCAACTATGAAATGACAATCACAGTTCACAGAATCACAATCAAAATCAAAAAAACACACGAGTTTAGAAAAATATTTATTTGGGTTGTCTATATATCTGTCTCGTTAAAAATCTTTCTAGGTAAAAACTCACACCTTGTGAGGAAACCCTAGAAAAGAAAAGAGTGCATCACAACTCTTAATGTCCATAAACAATACAAATCTAAAGTTCATAGAGTTCGAAGTCCATATTACAAATCCAAAGATAAACACAACATATATTCAGTAGCATCTAGATATTGCCTCATGAAAGCTTCATGGTATTTATTCTCCACATTATGATGAGCACAAGCTTCACCTTGCTCCCAATCCTTTAGACAACATAACATCTCAACCATATCACTAGATAGTCGACGACGACGATCTTTAATAACCCTATCAGTAAGACTAAAATAGGACTCTAAAGAAATTGTGGAAACATGCAATGTTAATATATCTTTAGCAAGCAAAGAAAGAATAGGAAAAGAAAGCTTTTGCTCCTGCCATCGCATCAGTAAATTGAAGTCATCATTAAAATGTTTATCAGGATCACTATCAAGATATGATGTTAGTTCAGAAACACCTGGACCAAGAGTAAAGGAGGGCAAAGTACTAGATGTAGACATAGTAGATGTTGTTTCTACAGAAGTAGAATTAGTATATATCTTTCTCCAAATTGTTCTTTTCTTACCAGATGAAGCAGTTGGTTCATGGTGCATTTGCAAATGTATGGAACCAAACTTTGATTCATACTTTAAAAAAAGAATAGTTATTGCAACACGAACATTAGTTAGATAAGTAGAGTAATCAGTAACACCTAGTTGAGACAACAGTTGTAAAACATTATAAAATCCTCTAATCTTAGCTCTAGGATCCAAGACAAATGCAAAAGCATATAATGTTGGTATATTCATCCAATATTTTACAAACTTAGATTTCACAGGTACAACAATATTTCATAGCATTTCATCATTCTTATATGCATTTAGATGATTAGCTATTTCAATAATATGATGAATCATTAAAGAAACAATTGATTCATAGAACATCTCTAAGAATTCTAAAACTATCTTACCTACATACCAATGTGCATATGTGAGTAGTGGTTCATGATATTGAGTATCGTAGTGATAAAAACTGAAAATGTGTTCTTATGTGGCATAAGATGCTTAAGCATTAGATAAGTAGAGTTCCATCTCACATCCATATACAACCCAAACTTACGAGGACGTACCCCCATAGCAACACAATAAGATTTGTATGCAGCAATTCGTTGATTAGACGAATTTAAAAATGATATGGCAGTCCTAAAAGCCTCAACATAAGGCTTTAGCCTCTTAAGCCTAGATTTTACTATCAAATTAATTATGTGACAAGCACAACGTCGTTGTAGCAAAAGAGATCCAATATATACAAAAAAATTTGGAGTGAGAATGTCCATGGCAGTAGAGTTAGCAGATGCATTATCAAGTGTAACATATGCAACTTTATCAAGTAAACCATATTCTTCAACTACACATGCAACATGATCAGCAATATTATGGCCTGAATGGGACACATCAATAATCCTAAGAGCTATAACCCTTTTTTGTAATTCCCAATCAGCATCAACATAATAAATAACCGCACTAACATAATCTGCCTTATCATTACCAGACCAAATATCATAAGTAAGTGCAACAGAAGAAATAGATTTCAAAGCTTCCATAATATTATCACGACAATCATTGAAATACTTAATTATATCTCTAGTTGTTGTTTGCCTAGATACAGAAGAAAATCTAGGATTGTGTGCCTTCTTAACGTACTCCTCAACTACAGATTCACTAAAGCAAATAGGTAAATCTTCTCTAAAAATCAAGCGATAAAGCTCAGTGCGAGAAACCTGAGCGGAGTACTCCTAGTGCCTAATAGTGTCACCAGGATTAAATTGGAGTAAAGATTGATTCAATGGCGATTGTGCATTTTTAGCTTTGCAATTTTTAGCATGCCGGATTAAATGTCCAGTGCCACTAGTAGATCTAGTAGACAACTATATTTTGCAAATAAGGCACTTAGTGGCACACTTTATCTTCTTACCTCTATTCTCCTAAAAAATCTCCTCGTAGTCTAGCCATACCAAAGATCGCTTGGCAGAAGTCTTTGACATACACTACCTAAAATAAGGTCATTAGTGACAAAAATCACACCTGTCACCCTTATCGTATTAGTAAAGACCTATCATTAGTGACTGGTGTTCACTCGTCACTAAAGGGCTACCTCTGGATTGAACTGACACCCTTTAGTAATATCCACTCGTCACTAAAGGGTACCCTTTAGTGATGTTTAGACTGTGACCCATCACTAAAAGTCCATCACTAAAAGGTGTCAGATCAATCGAGAGGTGACCCTTTAGTGATAGATTTTTATTTACACATGTCACTAATATTATGGTCATATTGTAAAAATAATAATTTTTTAGATTGTAACCTAAATCAAAACTAAGATTTTGCAGCCAACATTGTACATTATAAATACATCACATAAGTTTTATCACAAAATACCACAACACCACAACACAATTTGTATTGCAAAAGCAGAACATAAATTACATAAATGAGTCGTTCACTAACTGTTACAAGTCATGTTTACATTGCAACCAACAAAAATTATTTCATACCACTACAATTGAAATCTTCCTTCGAAGAGATGACTTGATCCATTAAGAATATCCCTACCCATCCTCGGATGCCATGCAAGTTAGTCTCCTTAAGAAAATATGAAATTGTTTTTTACATTAGTCGATGTATACATAAGTGAAAAGTAAATTTAACAAAGCAATCACATATATGATAGTATCTTACTTCCAGCTTTTGAAGTTTTATTGTCGTTATGGCCATCTATATATGGTATGTGACATAAAATAATCCACATTAGTTTTCTAGAAGGTTGAGTGTAGCACTGCGATAGAAATACATGATTAGTGAGGATGACACATTTAATTTGAATAAAGCTAACATTTAGAGACTTACCAGCATTGTGGTTTTTTGTACCAACTATCAGTGTTCCATTGTGTTTGATATATCAGTATCAACACTAAATGCTCTATAACGAGCTATAAAAAACGAGTTTAGCAAGAATAGGTTAAAGGTTCAACTTGTAATAATAAATTTTAAAAACATTACTCATTGATTATGCTTCTGATTATGGAGTAGTCTCTCTCGGTGTGGTCATCATTGAGTGCAAACGGTCTTACCATGTCGATATACCATATGTTCCCCTATTCACTCAATGAAGAGTTGGCCAGTATAAGGATGTGTATGACAACTAATTAATTAAATATTACCACTAAAGGATATTTAAGAAAAAGGTGACTTAAAGGAACAAACTATTTGATAATGAGTATATAATGTAATAACATTTCATGAACAAACTAGGCCAACTCTTCATTAAGCAAATAGGGAAGCATGTAGAGGATCACATGGGAAAATTAGATACCCTAGCCATAATGAGTTCATTCATTTATAGAACACATAAATCAAGTTGATCATATATACATATAGGGTATACATAAGTACGAAGGAGTTGCAAAGAAAAAAGTAACCATCGAAAATAATACATGACATGCTGCATGGCATAGATAAAGTACTACTTTTTAAATCGAGTAGATAATAATTAAAAACTACAAAATGGTAAAATGGAATTCACACAAGTATAAATATGGCATAAGTAAATATCAACATTCATAGATTCACTGAAGTACCAACATTATAGGAAATATCAACATTCATATATAGATACACTAAAGGGGCCAGCTAGGGTTCTTGGAGTATACAGGTAAGTATCATGGGAGGAGAATGAAGACTCAAGATGCGGCGGAAATGAGGAAGAGTCGACGATGGAGAGGCATGATGAGGCGGTGATGAGGACGAGTCATTGATGGAGAGGCATGATAAGGCGGCAACGAGGAAGAGGTTGCGTGCTCCGACGAGAAAGTCCATGCACACCGACAAGGAGAAGATGGCAGTGATGAGGGGGAGGTGGCAGAGATGAGGGAGAGAGGTGGGGTGATGTGAGCAGCATGCGGCGTCGATGAGGAAGAAGAGATGACGACGCTGATGAGAGGCTAGGATTAGGTATCAGTGCGAAATGAAAGTGTGGCTAGTTCAATTTCATCCTGCCTATTTATACTCAGGAAATACTCATCAGTAATGGGTCATAATGTGACACGTCACTAAAGAGTGTGCCCATCTTTAGTGACACGGGTAAAAAAAACACACATTAGTGATGGGTCGTAACATGATACGTCAGTAATGCTAGTCCCTTTAGTGATGGTTCACAGTATGAACCGTCACTAATAGAGGTGCCCCCTCTTGTGCAACAATTTAGTGATGAACCACATTATGAACCGTCACTAATGGTGTCTCTTTAGTGACATGTGTAAAATAGTTCGTCACTAAAAGTATATTAGTGACGTGTGTCATTTATCTGTCCCTAAAGCTTCGTCACTAAAGACCGTTTCTATGGAAGTGATACCTGAGCCTATCACCGGCTCACCATCACTAGTGCCACCTTCGGCCTCCACGTTGATCGGTGTAGCAGTAGTGCCATCATCTTGGCTTGGGTTCATGGAGTCTACCTCCATTGGCTCCACCATGGGAACATGGTCAGGGTCACCATGAGCTTCATCCACCATCGACGGACCTGCATGTCAAACATACAAGGGACTTGGGACATGGGAGGCAAACATGAGGCAAATAAACACTCACTGAGGGGAGTGGTCATGGCCAGTGGTAGATCGGTAAGGGGACGGTGGGAGGAGGCAAGATCTGTCGGTCGCCGCTCATCACCAAGGAGGAGGCTGGAGGGGCCATGGTGAGGGGAGGCCGGAGGGGAACTAGGGAATGGGGAGGATGAGGGACCCAATGTCGATGCACCGCCAGCCCCTAGATCTGCGTCACGCCATCACCGCCTACACGTGTGCTTATGCTACGCCGCCAACGAAGCGCTGATGTTGCAGACTTGCGGTCTAGCGATGGGGTGGCAGGCGACTAGGAACTAGGGTTAGGTTTAGGGTTTGTTCGGTGGCTGTGGCTCGGTGCGGAGTGCGTCCATGCGACTATTTATATGGTGGCTTAATGGCTGGAAAAGTAGAGAGGTAGGTGGGATTAACGCCCAGATTTTATAAATCCAGACATTATTGAATTTCCAAAGAAAAACAATAATAACAAGATATTCATCGCACAACATCATACATATGGAAATCATCCGTGGTTCGCAGACCACATTATTACACAAGTGTAAAATTAAAATAAACTATGAAAATAAAACTATGCGATGAACATCTCCGCCAGTCTCGCGTCCTTGACTGGGTTGCTACTCCAGACCATCCTCATCATAGTATGTGGTCTCTAAAGTGTTTTTCCAACGGGTATGAGTACAAAAGTACTCAACAAGCCATCGAGAATGCAATAGTAATGCAAGGTAATAACAAGGGAATGATAAGGGTTTAAAGTGCGGAAAAGTACATTTTTAAGTTGCAGTATTTAATGTAGTTACATTTAATTGTATAGAATAATAAACATGAATGATGCAATATCTTCTAACTCGAGGAGTACAGTCAGCCCTCCTCGCTCAATAGTCCTTGCATGTCATTCCATCATGCAACATTCATAAAGGTAAACTAACTGCAAGATGTCACGCAACTCACACTTGACCGTGGGCTCGGCTTTTCGAAAAGATTTAAACTTTGATCAGAGGTGTACTAGTGTACCCACAAGGCACACACTCATCCCCGCACACCAAAGTATAACGAGATGACCCATACCACGGGAACTCATGTCAAAACTTTTAGCATGAGACGCTCCAACCCAATAACACCCACTCTATGTTTCGTCGGTGCGCTAGCGCACTAAACCAACGTCGCACCCCCTTTTGTGCCTCATCAGTACAAGTCACCCATAGGTGCTACTTAACCCATCTCCAAATGGTGCTTCAAGTTGGAACGCCCCATACCTCTAGTTAGGACTTACCCATTAGACTTGTGGTTAGTACAGAAGTGTATTGCAACGGATCCCACAGACCGGTCCTTATAGCGCCCCGGGTGCGACTAACTAATGCCCTCGCTTGCACCCGGAACCCACCATGCTAACATACTAAACCAAAAATCCATATCCAAAAGAATTCCACGAGTGAGAGAAATTAGGGGGATCATATAACAGAATCAAAATCTCTATGACTCGGTTTTATCTTATAGCGATCGTTTTGATACATTGGACACTATCTAATAATAGTACTATTATGGTGACAAGGAATTTTAGGCTCAATAGCATGGCTTGAGTTTGCACTTCAAGGTCGGGATCTAAATAAATATAATGTAAGACTTTTAATTTGACAAATGCATTTATAACCTATCGGTTTTAACGATATTTTAAGAAAAATAGGTTCAATATGCTCAAAATTTAGTGTGGTGACTTGCCTTGCTCGGCAAAGGGAGATGGTGGAACATCTAGGAAGTACTCCGGCTCCTCGGCGGCGTCGTAATCTTCGCGGCATGCAAAACGAGAACAACAAACAATTTAAACATAATAAAATAAACAGTACAATCATTTCAATTAAATTGGCTAAAGTTGTAGAAAAATAAAAGAGAGGCTTTCTGAAATTTCAATGATGAAATTTGGAGTTAAAATAGGGGAAAATATGAATTTTTAAAGTTTAAAACAAGGCTCTTGGTTTTATTTTGAAGAATAAACAGTAAAAACATGTCAACTAAATTGGATAAGAATGTAGAGAATAAAAGATAAAATTTGTAAAATTTGAATGGTAAAATTTGGAGTTAATTTGAAGAAGTTATGAATTTTTGAAGTTTAAATCAATTTCTGGAATTTATTTTAAATCCTAAAACAGTCGTCGGTCCACGGTGAGCCAAGTCCACTGTGAACCCGCGCACTGTGCACGTGAGCCGGATCAAGATCGACCATCGGATCGAGATCAGGCGGCCACTGTACGCATAGGCGTTTTAAATGAAAATCAACGACTGAGATCGTGTGATACCGCTTCGATCGGACCGACGGCCCAGATTGAATCCGAGCGGGTTTTAATCTCGGCCGTTCACGTATGATCGAGCAGTGGCGGTTGAATCCAACATGGCACGGGTAATTACCCGTGTCAGTCGTCTTCTCTGGTGATGGCCGAGGAATGACGACAGGCTAGCGGCGACGACGATGGCCGGCGGTCCCAACCGAGTGCAGAAATGGAAACGGGACGGCGAGGGGAGCACGATGGTACTGATGTGGGATCTTGAAGTCGTCAGGTCGTGGCCAGCGATGAGCGGGCGCGACGGAGAGGCTTCGGGTCGATGTCGGGGAGGCGCTCCGGTGGGCTTAGATGGCAACGGAGGGGTGTCCCGGGTCAGGGGTGGTCCGAGGAACATGGTGGGGTCAACGGTGTGGCGGATGGAGGACTCCGGCGATGGTGAGCGGTGGATGGAGGGGGAGCAGAGGGGCGGCGCTAAAAAGAGGAGCGTGGGCGTTCTGTTCGTGCAGGGCAAAATTTCTCGCGAGGGCCGAACGCAGAGGGGTGCGGGGGTCCTTATAGTGGCGTCGGGTAGTGAATACGACATGCTGATACATGAAAACCCGAGGATAAACTTTCCTAACTCTGGTGAGCACCTTCGTCGGCATCAATTCAACGGAAGGGGGCCGACAATGGCGTAACTGCAGTGCTAAAGTTTCGGTCGGTGCGATTTGGGGGCGGGGGCGACGCGGGGAAGATGAAGCTGATAGTGGGGGCCACTTTCAGTGGGCGGGTGCAGGCACGGACGCGGTAAAGTTGACACTGATAGGTGGGGGCGCATGGTTAGTGGGCGGGTGTGGGCTGAGGGGGTTGGCGCCGACAGGTGGGGTCGGGCTCAGGCGCGTGTGGAGAGAGGGAGGGGGACATTGACGGGCGGGACCCGAATGTCAAAGAGGGGCGTGGGGCTTGAGTGTGCTGGGCCGGCCTGAGGGGAGAGAAGGGGAGGGTGCGGCCCAATACTGTTTCAAATGTATTTTTGAATAAAAATAATTGCAGAAATTAGTTTAAAAATTATGGGCTCCCTGCAAAGGTTCTAAAAATTTGTAAAAATTCTCAAAAATATATCTTGGTCTTAGGATCATAATAAAATTTTCTCTGACCTTGGTTTGATATTTTTCTCTAGATTTTCATTTATTTCGACATTTTCAACTTTATAGAAAATCAAAAATAATCCTTTCTCAGAAAAGTATAATTAAAAAAATTTATTTGTACCTTTGAAATTTTGGGCCGTTACAGTGGGCCATGGGTCGTGGGGACATGGTCGTAGGCTTGTGACTTGTGGGCTAGACGGTGGATGCGTGGATATCGGGCCAAGGTCGTGCATGGCTAAAAAAGCAGACCGTGCTAGGTCAGCCCATGGGCTGGCCTCTCGGCCCAAGCACAGCCCCATGCTTCATGCCGGGTTTGCCCGACCCACTAAAATACGGGCCATATTGGGCCTATGCCGGGCCAAAATCCCCGCGTCTCATGTTGGCCCATATGGCATGGCCCATTTGGCCATCTATAACCCTAAACTATTAAACCGGACGTTAAACCTACTATTTTTCCGTTTGATCCAAATAACCCTTTAGCAATTAAATATATTAAATTCTTTTGTTTATATCTTTTCCTCCTATATATTGACTTGACCCTGTTTTATGTCATGCACGTCACAATATTGACACCTAATTAAGGGTCTAGGGGCTAATGCAAAGTGACTAAAATTTAGTCACTTTAGAGGCTAAAAAATCAAACACCAAGAGCTAAAATAGGCTAAAATATTTTAGCCCCATTAGCCCCCAAGGAGGAGCTAAAATGCCCCTTTCCCCGTTTCCCACCCCTACCCCCTACTCGCTCGCCCGAGCCCTTTCTCTACCCGCTAGCCTGCGCCCACCTCCCTAGCTACTGCCACCACCACCAACGCGCCTTGCCAGCCATAGTCACCACAAGCATTGAGGCTTCTTTCCCTCCATAGATTCCCCAACCACCGCCGTCACCACCAGCACCAAAGCGCATCCCTAGCCACCACAAGCATCGAGGCTTCTTCCCTGTCGTTGATCCCCTAGTCGTCGCCACCACCACCAGCACCGAAGCACATCCCCAGTCACCGCCACCACCACCACCACCAACGCACCTCACCCGCCACCACCGCCGCCGGATCTGCCATGTCCAAACAACGGGGTGGCTACAATAATTTTTTTCTCAGGGGAGTTATTCATCGTCGCTCCAGTCTTCCGCCACTGCCACCAATGAGGAGGAGGTCGGCCTGTTACCACATCAACGGTTCCAGCCAAGGGCTCACTTGAAGAACCTTGATCTGAACTCACAAGGCGACTCTAGTGGATACCAAGAGTCCTTCATGGGGTTGCTGCACTCCGATAGAGGCTACGGTGACCCCTTTGTACCTTATGGCGGGAGTGTCGGGCATGGAGGGTTCCAAGCTCCTCGACTAGTGGTTGGTGGTGGGAGAACCGACCGTGGTGGAGCCCCAAGCCACCTAACATTGGAGGCAGCGGGCGTGGAAGGCTGATGGCAAATCGTCGCCGTGCATCCACCTCTACTGTGAATATCTTCGTACCTACAGAGGAAGACGACGAGCAGTGGGATGCGCTGGAAGAGAACAGCTCGGTGAGTTTTTAGTTTTTGATAATTTTGTCTACCTATCGTCAAATTTTGAGTGTTCTTGCTATTGGTTTTCTCCGTAATAGAAAGAATTTGACACGGCTAAATGGATCGAAGAGAACACACACACACATACTATGTGATCTAGCTATTGAGCAAATTAGGCAGGGGAATTGCGCTAATGGGATCATGAAAAATTCATCTTACATGGTGATTGCTCAAAAGTATTTTGACCTCACTAACCTCTGGCATCAACCAAAGCAAACAAAAAATAGTTACACCCAATGCAAGACTATGTATCCGTGGATGAAATGGGCGAATATCGAAATAGGGTTAGGCCGGGGACCGAAAGGTGAAATAATAGCAGCTTCATCTTGGTAGGAAAAGCATACAAAGGTACTTTGAACAATGTCTTGCTGTTGTTCATGTACATTCCATTTTTTGATTGTTGTACTCATCTAGGATATGTGTTTCAGAAAAAAGTACTCAGAGTGCAAGAAGTTCAAATTTGGTATGCCCCCTTATTTAAACCAACTTACTGAGATGTTCCATGGAACAACAGTTGATGGGAGAACTTCGTATGTTGATGGAGTAGATGAAGAACCAACAAATTTCAATTTGGATGATGAGGACGACGTCGAACTAAGGAGCCCAATGAGCACCAATAGCCAAAAAAGAGAGAGTAGCACCACTGATACAACCACAAGTTCACTAAAGAAGCATAAAAGTCCAATGGTAAAATGCATGAAGGATATGATAGACACTCTACAAACAGACGACATTAGAGAATTGGAAGTGGCTAAGCAGATACAAGACCACAATGTCAAAAACAAGAAGGCGACACTGGAAGAAGTGGATGCTGAAATAGATATATGCTTGCAATTGGCAAAATAATGTGAAGCAACTGAAGAGTCAAAGGAGTTCTATGTTGCCACAATGAAGTTTGCAGATAGATATAACTGAACATTTTTCAAGAAACTGAGCACAAATGCAAGGAGGATGGCTTGGTAAAAGAGGTGTTGTTGGGACTAGAGTGGTTAAACATCTCATTGTTGGCATGATCCAATTATGTATCTCATTGTGAACCATTTGTGAGATTGTGAACCTTTTTTTGTGATGCACTATAGTTGTTCAGTTCAATTTAATTTGTGATGCTATGACATTTATTTTAATTTGTGATGTTGTGACATACAATTAAATTTGTGATGTTGTGACATACAATTTAATTTGTGATGTTGTGACATACAATTTATTTTGTGATGATGAGACATTTAATCTAATTTGTGATGTTGTGAACTATAGGAAGAAGAGATGCAACGGGCATAGTGGATTGAACATTATGTTAAGAGATGCAGCATGAAGAGGATGATGATAGTTGTGGCCGCTTCCTCCCTCAGTATGTACCACTATGAAACATATTGGAACAAAGTAGATTATAGAATTCCAACGTAATCTGGTTACCAATGGATAATGAGGAGCCTAGGGAATAGGACATATTGCTACCAAAATTTTAGGATGCATAGGAGTGTGTTTGATCAATTGCATAATGTGCTAGTTGAGTCATATGGTTTGAAATTGACGAAGAAGATGTCTTTTGTAGAGGCTTTAGCTCTTTTTTATGGATGTGTGGTTGTCCCCAGGGCATGAGACAGATAGAGGATCGATTTAATATGTCAAAGGAAACTTGTAGTAGGAAGTTTGCTAAAGTTTTGAATAGTCTAAAAAAACTTGCAGCTGGTACCATTAGGCCATTGAACCCTGAATTTAGTACAGTGCATCCGAGGTTGCGATCTTTCCGGTTCTCTCCAGACTTTGACAATTGTATAGGAGCAATAGACGGTACGCACATACCTGTTGTGGTGCCAGCAAATCAGGTTGTACAACATACGGGCAAAAAGGGCTTCACTAGTCAGAATGTGTTGGCCATATGCGACTTTGATATGAGATTTACATTTATCGTTGCGGGATGGCCTAGGTCGGTTCATGATATGAGGGTGTTCAGCGATGCAATTGACAAGTATGGCGACAATTGATAAATATGGCGACAGGTTTTCACATCCACCCGAAGGTGATGATCAGTTCTTAAATTTTGATGTATCAATTGCTTTGAATATTTTGATTTGAAATGATATTTCTAATGCTGGATGTGCAGGGAAGTTCTATCTTGTGGACTCGGGGTATCCAAACCGACTGAATTATCTTGGACCATATAAGGGTACAAAGTATCATCTCTCAGAGTTTTGACAAGGTCCAATGCCAAGAGATAAAAAGAGCTCTTCAATTATGCACACTCACTTCATAATGTCATCGAGCAGTCGTTTGGAGGATTTTTTTACATTTACTGAGTTATCCGATGCAGATGCAAAGCGAAATGATTATGGTGTGCATGGTTATGAATAATTTTATTAGACAGAGTGCTATGGCAAATGATGACTTTGATAAGTGTGATGATGATGAAAATTATGTTCCAATGGTCGATGAAGGTGCATCGTCTTCTCAAGCGAATGGAACTAGTAATCATCATGGGGACGAAGACCGAACTATGAATCAGTTTGGGGATTGGATAGCTGATGGATTGAGTAGTAGGCAATAGCTTTATTGATTTGTCACATTTTTTTAAAAAAAATCACAAATTACTTCTTTGTATGTCGGGTTGTTGATTTGTCACATTTAAAAAAATCGCAAACTACTTCTCCATATGCCGGATTGTTGATTTCTCACATTTAAAAAAATCGGTAGCAAACCTTGATCAGTACAGCAAGGAGCAAGGGGCAGGGGCAAAGGGCAATGGGGCATTTCAGTCATTCTGCACAGCAATAAAGTTTTTAGCTCTTACTTTAATCACTGGTTTCAAACAAGAGTGACTATAAAATTTAGTTACTGGTTTTAGTCACTTTATATTAGCTCCTTGGATTCAAACATACGCTGAATAGTCCCAAACTAATTAGCTCGAGGTATTGCAGTCGCAGAGCTGTTGTGTCGGTGGTGTTTGTTTCTCGTTTATCCAAAGGCTCTTTTGGAATATGTGATATAAAAAGTGTAGAAAAGAAGTGCATCTCCATTTAACCCTAAAAAATTGACCCCGAGTCCATTTAGCACCATGCATGCAAATTAGACAAAACCACTTTCTAATGGGGGTGCAGTATTAGATGTCTGGTCTCAAAGGTTAGGGTGCTCCATGAACTCCGTTGATTTTGTAACAGGGATTATATACTTTTTCATGTAAAAATATATTTAATATAGAAATAGAATAAAACTTTTCAACCTTATACTTCGCACCTAGATCAACCGGGCCAGGCTGGGAGAGAAGGAATGTTTTCGAGTTTCCCTCATACTTGGCTTAGCGATTGTTGTTGCATTCACTTAGCCTGGCCGAAACACACAACCAGACATATAGAAAATGCATCTGTCACGCGAGCCAGGGCGCACGCGGACAACCAAACTGGCCCAGATCTCGTCGCCAGCAGATGCAATCACTGTTAAGGTTTAATACAATCACATGGCGCCGCGCGCTGCCCCGCCGGATTGGCCACGCCACGTACGAAACGGACGCCCACACAGGCACCCACCTTACGCGATCGAGCTCGCTGTCAACAGGGAAGCGGCAGGGCAAGCGACCGGAGCTGGTCAGCGGGATGATATGGCCAATGATATGGCCTTAGATTTGTGCGGCTGCCCGCGGCCGCCGGCCGGTCTTGCACGCGTAAAGGCCGGGTCAGTAGTAATCCCTAGCCTGCTCGATGTACGTACCCGTACGTCTCGCTAGCCTTAACAACTGAAAGCAACATGACTGACGTGCTAATGAAGATAATTGCGACGAAATGATCGAAACGTCTTTGTGTCCTGTCGCGTCGCACAGCCCGAACGCGCGCCCAGGTCTCATGCCATGGTCGTCGTCGACGTCGAGCGCGGCGAGGCCCGCGCGCCCATGATGCGTTGCAGGTGCGTATCTGGTACAGTATTTCTCGCTGAAGAAGCTTCCAGACTCGGTCGTCGTAGGCATGCACATGACGTCAGGAAGGGCCGCTCTGGGCTGCCGATCGGCGTACGTGTCCTGCGGTTGCCTACACATCGAAACGCACCGTCAAACATACGGCCCTGACTTCTCTCGATTTTGTACTCAATATACAATCAAACTTGATAATTATAAAATTTAAAAATAAATTAATATTAAGGGCATGTTTGAGACCGCTCTACTTTAGGTTTTGTAGCTCCACTCCGCAAACAGTTAGTCAAACAAATTTAGATCTTATAAGTTTTTGGATCCACGAAAAATACAGATCTACGGTTCCGCTCTACGTTTTTTGCGGAGCACTCGGGAGGTGCTCTACGGATTTATTTTTTAAAACTAAACGTGAAGTTTGAGCATTTTACCCACCAGTACCATTACAAACTTACTGCTTCATCTTTTTTTCGTTCCGTTCGCTCGGCATAGTGTGGAGGAAGGGCCTGGCACGGCGGCAGCAAGGCGTGCCTGGGCATGGGGTTGGCGGCGGACGGGGGGCAGCGACGCCGCTATGCAAGCCAAACAGGTACAAGTACTCTATAGTTGAGCAGCAACTCCACTTTAGATCTGATTTCAAATGGATTCTGTGGAGTGATGTAAAATTTAAAAAAGTGAAGTAGTTCCAAACAAAACTAAGAACCTAAAAAATACTAGCTAGTTTAGAGCTAGTTCTAAAATGTTCAGCTCGTCAAATCATCGAATACCCTGGATTCTTTACTTAAGTCGGAAAAACTCTGTAGTCACTCGTAAGCTAAATATAAACTAATATTTAGATGATTCTTAGCTATAAAACATACGGCTGCTTGTAAGAATATTAATTCCATACATTACCAAGAAACAATTTTTATTGTTAGGCATTTTTACATTTTCTTTTACAGATATCGAACCATCTATGATATTACATTTACATAAGCGGTAGAAATTAGATTTCTATTGATGGTCGGTATAAACCACCTAGCTCCGCGTGGAAATTGGATTTCTGATTTTTCACATGTTAGTGATTTATACAGATCACCAATAGGTGGTTTATATGCTAGCTAGATGATTAGGATCATGTAGCATATATAGGCATAAAGAAAATATCACAGCCAACATCACAAATACGAAACTAACTTTACTTAACAAATTGACTATAAATAGCATTATGGTTAGAGTTTACATTGTCCGACTAAATAAACTAAACCAAACAAGAAACACGGCACAAAAGAAATAGACGTGTGGATGCTCCATCAACATGCCATAGACCGTCTATTGGGTCATTAACAACAAAATCTTCTGGGAACAACAGGATCATTTCTTCCGGAGTTTATGACAAGTGTAGTTGGGTGAGCCTACAAAAAAACTCAACAATTACACAGGAAAATATATAGTATGCATATGCACAAAGAGAGGTTATTAGGATAAAGTCTACATAAAACAACAGTTTTAGAAATAAAACAATTTATTTAAAACATAATTATTATTACCAACTATATTCATTAACTTGCACACAACTATTATTATAATTATGGTTATCTACCCCTCGTCAAAAATCACCAACCATGTTCATGACCATGAACGTGTGGCTATTCGACTGTTAACACTCTATAGAGGTTATATAGTTTTACCTATAATATACAATATACTTTGTATGACCAACCAGCACTACCGGAAAATGATTGTTTGCCAAGTGCAACAATCTTTATCGAGTGCATTTCATTGGGCACTCGGCAAACGTGGTTGTTCCCGTAGTGCAGTAACACTGCACTGCATGTTGTATGTGGCAAAGCATTTCAAAACAATCTTTTTTAGAAACTCTGTAACACTGCCTTCTCCTATGGAACAACTTTTACTCAAATAAACTATAAACAATCGACAAACCAATTATTTGTCGAGTGTTTTTTTAAAAAATACAAACCGTAAAAAATGATGTTAGACGGTGTGTTTGAGAGGGAAATTTTTTTCAGCAATATCGTAACCGAAGTGGAAATAATAAAGCAGGAAAAATATAATAATAATAGATAATGGGTGATGGGTATGCAAAGTGATAGCGGAGGGACAAGCCGTGACTAAGAAAACTACGCCCCACCCCCAAAAGCAAAGCAATCAATCATATATCGGTGCATGCACAAAAGTTTGTTCCTCTCTCCCGAAGAAATATATGGCACATACTTGTCTCTTATTGAAAAAATATCAACAATTTAGAGTCAAACTTAGGTTATGTTTGGTTTGGTGGACGAGGAGAAACAAAATGAAATGATTTTTTAATATGAAGGGATAGAATTGTTTGGTTTGAGGAATGATTTGAAATCAAATGTTTCTGATAGATATTCACTACAACAAAACAGAATATTTTCGTCGGCCAAGTTAATTTCCGTCGGCTTTTGGGCAAGCCGACGGAAGTTAAATAACTTCCGTCGGCCTCCACAAGCCGACGGAAGTTAACTTAACTTCCGTCGGCTTCTGACAGTGGCCGACGGAAGTTAGCGGGGGTTTTTCCGCGACCGCCCGGATCCCCCTAACTTCCGTCGGCCAGCATTAAAGCCGACGGAAGTTAGCTAACTTCCGTCGGCTTTAATGCTGGCCGACGGAAGTTAGGGGGACCTTTTCCCAACCGCGCGCGCGTACAGGGAGACCTAACTCCCTGTACGCGCCCACGTCGTCGCCGCCTCCCGCGCCCAGCAGCCCGCCGCCGCCTCCCGCCCTCGCCGCCTCCCGCCGCCGCCCGCCCTCGCCGCCTCGAGCGCCGCCGCCCGCCCTCGCCGCCGCGCCGCTGCCCGCCCGGCCGACGCCGCCCGCCCGCCCGCCCGGCTCCCGGCGCCGGCCGCCTCGGCCGCCGCCCGCCCGCCCGCCCGCCCGCCAGCCCGCCCGCTCGGCAGCCGCCCGCCCGGCCGGCCGCCTCCCGGCCTACTCCCGGCCGCCTCGGCCGCCGCCCGCCCGGCCGCCTCCCGGCCGCCTCGACCGCCGGCCACCGCCCCCTCCCGGCCATCGCCGCCGTCCCGGCCGCCGTCCCCGATTCGACCGCCGCTCGTCGACCTCCACCGCCCGCCGGCCTCCGATCCATCGCTAGCTCTCAAGTAATTTTTTCTTCTTTAAGATTTTTCTTCACTTTTGATTTGTGAATTTTGTCATAGTGGATTACAATGGTTGCTCTAGGTTTGCAGTAATTTTATCATAGTGGCCGAAGATTGATTGTATGATAGACACTTATTTTTTGTTGTAATTTGTGATATAATGAATAATTGTTTCATTTTTGCTCACAATGACGTTAATTGTTATTATGCACATGTCACAAGTAGTTGACCTGAATTAATTTTATGCTTTTACAAATGTTTCGTATGCGATGTGCTATTATATATGCTATTAATTATATTCTTATATTAATTTGTGGTTTATTGATGATTTCATTATGATGATTACTATATTATATATATGTATAATTTCTTATATATATTCTTTTCGTATCCAATATTTTATTTGACACCAACGTAAATAGTGTAACGAAACCTATGCGTCACCCGTTTCGGACCAACATGTCTCACACGTGTCATGCGTGTGAGATATGTAGGTCCGAAATTGTCCCTTTTTGGACAGCCTCAGAGTGGGCGACAGAGCGTGGTTTTATGATGAGTCATGAGTCCGAATGGGATTTCAGTAACATAACATTGTTGTTCTCCATTGCACCACTATCAGGCGTGCAATTGGAGAACAGCGGGGTTATGCTGCTGAAATTTCGTTCGGACTCATGGCTCATCATAAATACCATGTTTTGTCGGTCACTCTTGGGTGGGTTTAGGACCTACCTTTTCCTATAGACCATGGTTGTCACGGCATCGCCTGCGCCGACTAGGCGTCCAGGCGGTCACCGCCGGAGACCATGGTGAATCGCCTCGCCTGGGTGGAGTTAGGCGCCCGCCTGGAGCTTCTAGGCGTCGCCCATGGCGCCTAGGCGATCGCCAGGCGTGTCTGGGGGGCGCCTAGGGTCCGTGGTAGTGTCTAAGGCGTGGCACAGGCCTTTCGGTTAACCCTGTTCCCTTGCGTCGCGGGCTCTGCTTCCCCTTGTGTCGCCGGCCGCCCGGCCGCCTCTGCTTCCCCTCCGTTGTCCGGAGGCGGAGGCGGGGGGTGGCCAGGGTGTGTGTATGTTGCGAGCCCTTTTATAGCGGCTAGTGCGTGAATCTTCTTGATTGAATGAATGTTTTGCATATAGAATGGCTGAGGACGACCGACGGTGGATGTATAGTGGTTGGATGAAAAGTGGAGCTCACACGAGGGAGTGGGTAATCAACGCTGAGAAATTTGTTGATCGTGCATTCGCTTTGACAATAAACACTGGCGCGAGGTGCCCATGCATGAAGTGCAGAAATTCTCGTTGGCAAGACAAGAGGACGTTGTCATTGCATATTTGCAAATATGGTTTCGTGCCAGGTTATGAAGTTTGGTCTTTTCACGGCGAGACAGGCCTTGAAAAAACGGTATTAGTAGTGGAAGAAGAAGATGATAGCGTTGCTGACGATAGGATGGATGAGATGGTTGATGCTATACGACCGGAGTTTGAATCAAACCCCGAGGATCCTCCAACACCGGAGGTTCAAAAGTTTTTCGACATCCTTCGAGCTTCAGAAGAGCCATTGCATGAGCACACCACCTTAAGCGTTCTCGCTTTCGTGACTCGTATTATGGCTATTAAGTCAAAGTTTGCATTTTCAAACAATTGTTATAAGGAGCTCTTGAATCTGATCAGCGATATCCTTCCTAAGAACCATAAGGTGCCGAAAGACATGTATCAGTCAAAGAAAATGCTTTCTGCTCTTGGTATGGAGTATGAGAAGATTGATGTGTGCCGAGATAATTGTATGCTGTTCTGGAAAGAACATAGTAATGAGGTGAAATGCTTAAAATGTGGTAAACCGAGATTCGTAGAGGTCATAAATGAAGACGGAGAGAAGGTGACGACAGAGGTTGCTCATAAGCAACTTCGTTACATGCCTCTTACACCTCGGGTGAAACGATTGTTTCTATCAAAGAAAACCGCTAGACATATGCGATGGCATAAAGAAGGTGTACGTGAGAATAATCAAGTAATGGTGCACCCATCTGATGGTGCGGCATGGAAGGCTCTAGATGATTTTGATGCAGACTTTGCTAGTGATGCAAGGAATGTTCGCATCGGGTTGGCAACTGATGGATTCACGCCTTTCAATGTAACGGCATCGTCGTACTCTTGTTGGCCCGTGTTTGCTATTCCATACAACCTTCCACCTTCATTTTGTATGAAATATGAATTTATGTTCCTGTGTCTCATTATACCCGGTCCAGATCATCCTGGAACACGACTAAACGTGATGTTGAAGCCCTTAATTGAAGAGTTAAAACAATTGTGGAAAGGAGTTGAAGCATATGACTATGACCAGAAACAAAAATTCAATCTTCGAGTTGCGTATCTGAGAAACCAAGGGTTGGTTTCGGTGTTTTGTGATGAGTGATTGACTGGATTTTACCCTCTGTTCGAAGGGTACCTCCGAAGGGGCTTCGGAGGTGGTACCTCCGAAGGGTGTTCGGAGGTGTTTCACCGAAGGGTGTTCGGTGTTTGCTTGCTGCAGCTGTGCAGCGGAGTGTGCTCGTCGGAGGGGTCCGACAGTACGCGATGACTGGGTTCGTACCGAAGGCTTCGGTACTTTGGGTGGTACACCGGAGTGTGTACCGGAGGTTGCTAACCCGGAGAGGTCTCCGGAGTACTGGATACACTTGTTTGCTTGTCGGTGGTGCGCAGGGTCTTCGAAGGCGACGAACAGGGTTCGAGCCGGGTGAACCTGGGTCAAGCGGGAGGCTTGATGCCAGGGGAGCGGGGAGCTCCGTCACGGTGGCTGCGAAGGTGGTTCGGGTTGGTCCTCGGGTCGAGGCGTGCCAGTTGAAGGCAGAGAGTGCGGAGCGTGGCTCCGGCTGAAGGTGCTCCGAGACAAAGTCCTCGGAGGTGAGGCACTTCGAAGGTACTCCGAATGGAGTGACTTCGGAGTTGGTGGATCAAGTCCTCTGCGGAGGCAAGGTGTTCGAAGTGTGCTCCGGAGGGAGACACTCGAAGGTTACCCGACGAAGGTCTCAGAAGTCGAGGCGCATCGAAGGCATGGTCCGGGTGAGGCTCGTCGAGGAGTGTGCTCGGAGTGAGACACTGCGACGAAGTGCTCTTGGAATGCTTCATGCGGAGGCCTTGGACGAAGGAGGGACTTCGAAGGGTGGTACTCCGAAGGTGTGGCTTCGGAGTATGAAGGACTTCGGAGCGAGGCTAGCTCCGGAGTGAGGTTGACTTGTGGTGCTTCGGCCATGCATGGCTTCGGTACACGGACGGACGGTGGTTGAGCTCGGAGTAGCTGCGAAGCCGTGGAGGTCCACTCCGAAGGTGGTGGTGCGAAGGCCCAAGGGGCTTTGACGGCTTCGGCTTAAAACCGTCACTGTATCGAAGGACTTCTTCGGCGGAGCGAAGGCCAACAGGCTGCAGGCTTCTCGCCGAAGCTACCGCACCCTCCGGTGCAAAGGGAGGTTCCAGAAGTCAACACTGTAAAGGCTGACACTGTCTGTTCTGAAAAAGGCTGACACTGTCCCCTCTGCAGCTGACAGAGAAGCCTCCAAAATAAAGGTGGACTACCTTTTGTACCCCTTAGTTCTGTAGAGACAAATCTGTTGTAAACCCTAGGGTAAAGTAGTCACTTCCTTAGGATGAATCCATGGGCTATAAATATGGGGGCTCGGTAGGTAACATTTAACACTTTGAGCATTTACTGTTGAGCTTCTGTACACATACCTCGCTGGTTTTCATCCAGAGTTCAATATATTTTGTGTTCCTTGTTCAAGCGGCGAAGCCCTGCATCTTTGTGCTTTTGCTTGAGCTCGCATTGCATACCTCGCTAGTTTTTAGTTCACCATAGCCTGTCTTGGCGAAGGGTGTTTTTCTCGCGAAGTGTGTTTTTTCAGTGTGCTGTCGCTCTGTGTAACACGAGGCAAGACCTCGCTGCTTACTAGCGAAGCCCTGATCATTTCCCGTAGTGCTTCTTGTGTCGAAGCCCTTAGCGTAGTCCGTTGTGTGTGCGTGTAGACCTTCGCGTACGAAGCCCAG
Organism: Zizania palustris; assembly: GCA_019279435.1. Lineage (NCBI taxonomy): Eukaryota > Viridiplantae > Streptophyta > Magnoliopsida > Poales > Poaceae > Zizania > Zizania palustris. The sequence goes on along the minus strand of JAAALK010000288.1, from coordinate 6,085,542 downwards.
CACCAGTTGCTGTCGCTAAGTACTTGGTCGAAGTCCTCAGAGGGCTGTCCACTCTTGCGAGGGGTGAAGTGCGAAGTCTGCTTGAAGCACCCTGTGTGCGGAGCCTGCACTGACTTAGCAGAGTTGGTTTTCGAGGGTTGTTAGTGGAGCGAAGTCTTCTTGGCTTCGAACTGTTGCTCCTCCGAAGCCTGTGTTCGAAGGTGTCGAAGTACCTCCGAACCAGACCTTCGAAGGTAGTGTTCGAAGCCTGTTCCGCAGAAGACAGATCAGAACCGAAGGCTTAGTTTTTAGCCCGAATTTTTAAAAGCTCCCATTCACCCCCCCTCTGGTCGCCGTTTCCGGTCCAACAATTGGTATCAGAGCTGGTTAAGATCACCAGTTGACCTTAACCGGTTTTGTGATCTTTTGGCGACATGGATAGAGGCAGTAAAATTCCTCTGTTCGATGGGACAGATTTTGCATACTGGAAGGTGCGCATGGAGGCTTACTTGTTAAGCCAAGGAAATGCAATTTGGGAGATTGTGGAATCACAATACTCCATCCCTGATACCCGCACCACTCAAACTGAAAAAGATCAGTACAATGCCAACTCGAAGGCAAGGAACATATTGTTCATTGGTTTGAGTCGGAGTGAGTTTGATAGGGTGCAGCACCTTAGGACTGCTAGGGAGATTTGGACAACGCTCACTATTTTTCATGAGGGCTCTACTCAGATTAAGGCCAGGCGCCAAAGCACCTACAACCAACAGTATCAGCTGTTTGTGCAGGCACCTGGTGAATCTATAGATGCCATGTTTTCGCGCTTTGATGCTATAGTGAGTAACTTGCGATCCAACGGGACGCTTGCTTACAGTGATCACGATAGGGCTATCAAGCTTCTCTATGCTCTTGACCGTAGCATATGGGAAGTGAAGATATCCAGCATTGAGGAGTCCACAGGCTATGACACTCTAACCTGTGATGAACTCTTTAGCAAGCTGAAGTCCACAGAGATTGCCAAGGCATCTCTTGCAGTGCACAGAAGCTCTTTGCCACAGCCATTGGCATTGGTTTCTAGCACTAGCCGTGGCACCACTGCAGAACCAAGCACATCAGGCACTTGTGTTCTTGCAGATGGTTTTGCTTTGTCCTCCCTGGTCTCCGTCACAAAGGAGCAGGTGGATACTCTAGCTGATGACGAGCTTGCTCTCATTGCCCGGAGGTTCACCCGCTTTCATCATGAGAGACGGGATCAGAGGAGAAGTGGTTTTAGTGGTTGCTATGAATGTGGCGACACCTCTCATATTAAGGCCAATTGCCCCAAAATCAAGAAGAGAGATGAGAGTGACCGCCCCAAATACCACAAAAAGGAGAGGAAGCCCTTTGTGAAGGGCAAGCGCGGCAAGATGGCTAAGAAAGTAGCCAAGGCCGCTTCTAGAGCCTTTGTTGCTGCTCTCAGCGACATCGACACTTCCTCAACTGAGGAGTCGAGCTCTGAGGAGGAGGAGTCCCCAAGGAAGGAGGACAAGAAGGACAAGAAGGGACGTGACTTCACCGGCCTTTGCTTCATGGCCGACAGCGATCACAGCGGCGATGAGCTTGACTCATCTGAGGTAAATCTATCATCTGACCAGCTTCTAATTAAATTAGATGAGCTGAATGAAGTTGTGCTAGGTCAGGATAGATTGCTTGTGCAAGCCGCTCGAGAAAGAAAAGACCTTAGACTTAGGCTAGAAAATGTTTCTACTGAATATGCCATGCTTAAGTCTAAGTTTGATGATGCTGAATGTGAATCATGTTCTGTTGTCATGAGTGAGCTTGCTCAGTTGCGTTCTGTTCATGCTCAAACTCTTTCTGAGCTTGAGACTGCACAGAAGCAGCTTTTGGAGGTGGATTCTAGACCTCATGATGTTATTGATTGCATGAACTGCTCTTTATTACGCGATAGCATTAATTTACGTGATAAGCATGTTCATGATTTGGAGGCTAGATTGGAGAGGGCCGGTAGTTCTAAGGATGTGCAACCTGTTTGTGACACCTGCATTACCCTTAAGGACCAGCTAGGCACTGTTAGAGAGCGAGCTGAAAACCTCATGTCTGAAAATGAATACCTTCTTTCCGTGGTAAACAAATGCACTGAGGGAAAGGGTAGGATGGATTTGCTCTTGGCCAAGACCAAGATGTGTGCTGACAGAGCCGGGGTAGCTCTAGGTTTGGGTTTTGAGAGGATAGCTTCAGACAGTAAGACCAAAACTGTTTTTACCTCTCCCACCACCCTAGAGAAAGAGAGAGCTCTGTTAGACACCCCATTAACCAAAAACCTACCCATCCACCAAAGAAACCAACTCCTACCAAGAAAAATCCTCCCAAGAAAACCACTGTGAAGAAACCCAAGGAGCCTGTGAGAATTGCTCCTGTGACCCATGAGAGTGCCCCAAGGAGAGTGTTTCACTGTTCTTATTGTCAGCGGGCGGGTCATTGTTTGGTTTCTGTTTCCGTCGCATCAAGGATGAGCGACGTGCACAGGCGATGAGCTACCAGGACATGCATTACCCATCTTTAGGTATGCATGAGTCTGAGATGTACTATCGTCCTGCTTTTGAGGCTCCTCGTGCTTCTCGGAGAGGTTTTGCTCCTCGAGGTGTTCACCATGTTCCATATGGTGGTAGACCTCGGGCCAGCAGATTTGTACCTCGTCAGAGTAGGAGACCTCGACATGCTTTGCATTCTTTGCATGTAGGTAGACCTCGCACTTTGCATCATTCTGATTATCATGTGCGTAGACCGTCTGTTTTTACTGTGCCTACTACTCGTGTCACTCAGTGCTGGATGCCTCGTCATTATTTTACTCACCCCAGCACTGAGCGATCGAGACGTTCTCATCATGTGTAGGCGACAGGTCGAGGCTTGGAGGGCACGTGGATCATGGACTCCGGTTGTTCGCGCCACATGACCGGAGATGCAGCTTGGTTCTCCAGCCTCACCACAACCAAGCAAAGGGAACATATCACCTTCGGAAACAATCGAAGGAGTAGAGTGAAAGGTAAAGGTGTGGTAAGAATTAACACAAACTTCACTCTCAAAGATGTTGCGTTGGTTGAAAACCTGGGATACAATTTGCTGTCTGTATCTCAGTTGCTTGATGAGGGCTTCGAAGTGCGATTTCATCGCGATACTTCGCAAGTGCTCAATTCTGATGGCGTTGTGGTGTGTAAGATCTTTAGGGTTGGGAGAGTTTTTGGAGCTGACTTTTCAGAGTCATCTGGTTCTTCTCATTGTCTTGTTGCTCATTCGACTTCTGAGCTTTGGAAGTGGCATAGGAGACTAGGGCATATGAGCTTTGAGTTGCTCGCTCGTCTGAGCGCCCTAGGTTTGATCCGAGGATTGCCCAAGCTCAAGTTTGAGAAGAATTTAGTTTGCGCTCCTTGTCGACATGGTAAAATGATTGCCGCTTCGCATTCGCCAGTCACCACAGTGATGACTGAACAACCCGGAGAACTTCTCCATATGGACACTGTTGGTCCTTCTCGGGTTAGTTCTTTAGGCGGGAAGTGGTATGTTTTAGTTATTGTCGACGATTTCTCTCGCTACTCTTGGGTCTTCTTTCTTGCCAGCAAGGATGAAGTCTTTTCACACTTTCGGAGCTTGGCTTTGAGACTTTTCACTGAACTCCCTGGTGCATTAAAATTCATTCGAAGCGATAATGGCACCGAGTTCAAAAATAGTCTCTTTGTTGACTTTTGCATGGAGCATGGCATAGAACATCAATTCTCTGCTCCGCGGGTTCCTCAACAGAATGGTGTTGTTGAGAGGAAAAACCGCACTTTGGTTGAGATGGCTAGGACGATGCTTGATGAGCATAGGACTCCTAGAAAATTCTGGGCTGAGGCCATGAACACTGCATGTTACATCTCAAACCGAATCTTCTTGCGCTCAATTTTAAACTTGACATCTTATGAGCTGCGTTTTGGGAGACAGCCCAAGGTTACTCATCTTCGAGTTTTTGGCTGTCGCTGCTTTATCCTAAAACGTGGTAACTTGGATAAATTTGAGTCGCGATCTTCTGACGGGATCTTTTTAGGTTATACTACTCATGGTCATTCTTATCGTGTTTATAACTTGGAAACTAACACTGTCATCGAGTCATGTGATGTGACTTTTGATGAATCAACCCCCTCTGTTAGTTCTGCTTTTGAACAGGCAAATGAACACGACATGGAACAGACCTTATTCGAAGACGAAGATCCCGGAGAATTCGAGGATGAACCCCTACTACCCTCGACATCAACCCCCGAAGCTGACCTCGCTTCTACTACTTCGGCACGAGGTCCCGAAGCGACTACCTCAACATCGGTCATCTTGGACCACTCCAACGCACAAGTTGAGGGGGAGACTGCATCCCGCCACGAGGCTCCACATCATGTCCAAAGGATGCACCCTCCCGAGCAGATCATTGCAAAGCAAACAAGGTACTTTTGTCCACCAGACAAAGTACACCAAGGACCTGCTCAAGAAGTTCGACATGTCCGATGCGAAGCCCCTCGCCACTCCAATGGCTACATCTGTAGCATTGGACCCTGACGAAGATGGAGAAGCCGTAGATCAGAAGGAGTTCCGAAGCATGATCGGCTCCCTCCTCTACCTGACTGCCACGAGGCCAGACATACACTTCGCTGTGTGTCTGTGCGCTCGTTTTCAGGCTTCACCACGAGCTTCGCACCGCCAAGCGGTTAAGCGCATTCTAAGGTATCTCAAACACACCCTTGAATTTGGCATATGGTATTCTTCGTCTTCATCTTTATGTCTTAGAGGCTATTCAGATGCGGATTTTGCTGGGTGTAAAATTGATAGGAAGAGTACCTATGGTACTTGTCATTTTCTGGGTACGTCTCTGGTTTGCTGGTCTTCCCGCAAACAGTCTAGTGTTGCACAATCGACGGCTGAGGCCGAATATGTTGCTGCAGCTAGCTGTTGCTCTCAGATTTTGTGGATGGTTTCCACTTTGCGGGATTTCGGGTTAGATTATAAGAGTGTTCCACTTTTCTGTGATAACACTAGTGCTATTTGTATTGCAAACAACCCGGTTCAGCACTCCAGAACCAAACACATTGATGTACGGTATCATTTTCTCAGAGATCACAATGAGAAGGGTGATATTGAACTTCAATATGTTGATACCCAACACCAGCTTGCCGATATTTTTACAAAACCCCTCGATGCTTCTCGATTTGCTTACTTGCGTGGGGAACTTGGTATTTGTCATCCCTACGGCATTTTGTGAGGGGGAGCTGATTTAAATTGACTTGCATATGCTCATTATGTGTGGAATTGCACTTACATCTTTTGCTATTATATGCCTGCTTTTAATTCAAACAAATCATGTCTGCTTAGCTCTATGAAATATATCTGGAACATTGATTGTGCATGATGTTTTATTTTCTAAAATCAAAACTTGCTCACTGCTCAATCGTGTATCTAGCTTGTTTAGGCAGGACTGCTTTTAGCTATCTTTTATCTACTTGTCAGCAAGACACTGTTCTTTGGATGCTAAAAGTTGCAACTTGAAAAATTGTGTTCTTTTTCATGGATATTCATCAAATAATTCATTCATCTGAAACAAAATCAAAAATCCATGATTTGCCTGGTTTAAATGAAAAGATCCAGGAGGGTTTGTTTGTCGCACTACTCTATTCTAGACTGCTTACCATGGCACTTTGGTCTGAACTGGGATAGTGTAGTGTATGCCAAAATCACCGCCTTAAGCTTCAGATGGCTTTCTTGCCTAGGCTTGGCTTGATTGGAAAGTATAAGGTGGACAAACAAATAACCCCTGGCACTAAGAAAAGACCAACAAATTTAATTGCTCATCAAGTTTGCTTTCAAAGCTCCTTTTGAACAAGAATTGTCTGTCTAGGGTAGAAATTGTTAGCTTTGCGCAGTCCTTGCCTTCACATGACTAGCTGCTATGATTAAGTGGTGATGCTTTTATCTCACAAATGACAAAATCACATGCCATCATCTTGTTTCACAGAATGTTAAATTGAGCTGAGCACATGATCATTGATGCTACTGTTGGCATATTTTTGCATTATATGTCTTTGCAATTCTATTCATTTCGAAGCTTTGCATCTTTTACATGCTCCTTGATGCTTGCATTGCCAAAGGGGGAGAGATTTGCTATGTTCTCTGCCGCAAGAAGGCATAATTTCGCAAGGGGAAAGATTTTTGACATAAAGGGGAAGAAAAATTTGCTTAACTCAGGGGGAGTTCTTATCAAGGGGAGATTTGCCAAAAAGGGCTTTTACTCTTTTACAAAGGGGGAGAAAAATTCTTTTATCAAGTGACATGATTTGGCTCTTTTCTGAGTTTTTATGGTCACTTGTGTGCTGAAAATTTTAAATTTTCTTGAACTTGGATTTGGTTGTCAATGCACTCATCAAGGGGGAGATTGAGAAACCAAGGGTTGGTTTCGGTGTTTTGTGATGAGTGATTGACTGGATTTTACCCTCTGTTCGAAGGGTACCTCCGAAGGGGCTTCGGAGGTGGTACCTCCGAAGGGTGTTCGGAGGTGTTTCACCGAAGGGTGTTCGGTGTTTGCTTGCTGCAGCTGTGCAGCGGAGTGTGCTCGTCGGAGGGGTCCGACAGTACGCGATGACTGGGTTCGTACCGAAGGCTTCGGTACTTTGGGTGGTACACCGGAGTGTGTACCGGAGGTTGCTAACCCGGAGAGGTCTCCGGAGTACTGGATACACTTGTTTGCTTGTCGGTGGTGCGCAGGGTCTTCGAAGGCGACGGACAGGGTTCGAGCCGGGTGAACCTGGGTCAAGCGGGAGGCTTGATGCCAGGGGAGCGGGGAGCTCCGTCACGGTGGCTGCGAAGGTGGTCCGGGTCGGTCCTCGGGTCGAGGCGTGCCAGTTGAAGGCAGAGAGTGCGGAGCGTGGCTCCGGCTGAAGGTGCTCCGAGACAAAGTCCTCGGAGGTGAGGCACTTCGAAGGTACTCCGAATGGAGTGACTTCGGAGTTGGTGGATCAAGTCCTCTGTGGAGGCAAGGTGTTCGAAGTGTGCTCCGGAGGGAGACACTCGAAGGTTACCCGACGAAGGTCTCAGAAGTCGAGGCGCATCGAAGGCATGGTCCGGGTGAGGCTCGTCGAGGAGTGTGCTCGGAGTGAGACACTGCGACGAAGTGCTCTTGGAATGCTTCATGCGGAGGCCTTGGACGAAGGAGGGACTTCGAAGGGTGGTACTCCGAAGGTGTGGCTTCGGAGTATGAAGGACTTCGGAGCGAGGCTAGCTCCGGAGTGAGGTTGACTTGTGGTGCTTCGGCCATGCATGGCTTCAGTACACGGACGGACGGTGGTTGAGCTCGGAGTAGCTGCGAAGCCGTGGAGGTCCACTCCGAAGGTGGTGGTGCGAAGGCCCAAGGGGCTTTGACGGCTTCGGCTTAAAACCGTCACTGTATCGAAGGACTTCTTCAGCGGAGCGAAGGCCAACAGGCTGCAGGCTTCTCGCCGAAGCTACCGCACCCTCCGGTGCAAAGGGAGGTTCCAGAAGTCAACACTGTAAAGGCTGACACTGTCTGTTCTGAAAAAGGCTGACACTGTCCCCTCTGCAGCTGACAGAGAAGCCTCCAAAATAAAGGTGGACTACCTTTTGTACCCCTTAGTTCTGTAGAGACAAATCTGTTGTAAACCCTAGGGGTAAAGTAGTCACTTCCTTAGGATGAATCCATGGGCTATAAATATGGGGGCTCGGTAGGTAACATTTAACACTTTGAGCATTTACTATTGAGCTCCTGTACACATACCTCGCTGGTTTTCATCCAGAGTTCAATATATTTTGTGTTCCTTGTTCAAGCGGCGAAGCCCTGCATCTTTGTGCTTTTGCTTGAGCTCGCATTGCATACCTCGCTAGTTTTTAGTTCACCATAGCCTGTCTTGGCGAAGGGTGTTTTTCTCGCGAAGTGTGTTTTTTTCAGTGTGCTGTCGCTCTGTGTAACACGAGGCAAGACCTCGCTGCTTACTAGCGAAGCCCTGATCATTTCCCGTAGTGCTTCTTGTGTCGAAGCCCTTAGCGTAGTCCGTTGTGTGTGCGTGTAGACCTTCGCGTACGAAGCCCAGCACCAGTTGCTGTCGCTAAGTACTTGGTCGAAGTCCTCAGAGGGCTGTCCACTCTTGCGAGGGGTGAAGTGCGAAGTCTGCTTGAAGCACCCTGTGTGCGGAGCCTGCACTGACTTAGCAGAGTTGGTTTTCGAGGGTTGTTAGTGGAGCGAAGTCTTCTTGGCTTCGAACTGTTGCTTCTCCGAAGCCTGTGTTCGAAGGTGTCGAAGTACCTCCGAACCAGACCTTCGAAGGTAGTGTTCGAAGCCTGTTCCGCAGAAGACAGATCAGAACCGAAGGCTTAGTTTTTAGCCCGAATTTTTAAAAGCTCCCATTCACCCCCCCTCTGGTCGCCGTTTCCGGTCCAACAGTATCTGTGGTCGGTCCATGATTTTCCGGCATACGGTATTTTTTCTGGTTGGAGTTGTCATGGAAGGTTGACATGCCCGATATGTGCGAAGGACACAGATTGTTTCCGTCTGAACTTCGGGGGAAAGATTTGTTACTTTGATTGCCATAGATGCTTTTTGCCCATGAATCACCCATTTAGGTTACAGAGGAACAATTTCAAGAAGGACAACATTGTTGTAAAGGGACCACCAAGGCATTTAAATGGTACAGAAATCGCTGATATGCTGAATGAGTTGGTCCTTAATGAAAATGAGGATGGATTTGTAGGATTCGAAACCGAACATAATTGGACCCACATATGTGGTTTATGGGAACTGCCGTACGTCAAATCACTAATTCTGATGCACAACATTGACGTTATGCATCAGGAACGTAATGTTGGTGAAAGCATTATAAGTACATGTATGGATTTTACTGACAGGACAAAAGATAATGTAAAGGCGAGAAGAGATTTAGCTGAGATTTGTAATCGACCAACCCTTGAGTTGACGAATAGTGGTGGCAAGCCACGTGCCCCATTTTGTTTAAAACCTAAAGAAAAAAAACAAGTAATGAGGTGGTTGAAAAATTTGAAATTCCCAGATGGTTACGCCGCGGGATTTAGAAGAGCTGTGAACTTGAAGACAGGGAAATTAAATGGATTGAAAAGTCACGATTACCACATAATAATGGAAAGACTCCTTCCTGTAATGTTTCGTGGGTACCTGAATGATGATGTGTGGAAGGCGTTAGCTGAGCTGAGCCATTTTTATAGACAACTTTGTGCGAAAGAAATTAAGAAAGATATGATGGAGATGCTAGAGAAAGAGATCCCGGTGCTGGTATGTAAACTGGAAAAAATATTCCCTCCAGGGTTCTTCAATCCAATGCAGCATTTACTGGTTCATCTGCCATATGAAGCTAAGGTAGGTGGCCCTGTGCAATATAGGTGGATGTATCATATTGAAAGGTCCCTAAAGAAGCTTAGAGCGATGGTTGGTAATAAGGCCAGAGTTGAAGGTTGCATCGCAGAAGAATTTAAATTGAAAGAGATAGCATACTTCACTAGTGTATACTTCGCTGAGCATCACAATGTCAACACACCTGCTACACGGTACCATATGGATGAAGACCATCCTTGTAGTGATCTCCAAATATTTGGGTGGAAGGGCATAACTGTTGGTGTTTCCATGACATATTATGTAACTCAGGAAGAACGAACAAATGCCTTGCTCTACATGTACTCAAATATGGAAGAGATGGAACAATATTTCGCGTAAGTGATTCGTTTTAGTTTTATATTTTACCTCCAAATTTTATACCCGTTTGTTTACCTATTCGTTACATTGACAGTATGTTTGATTCGAAATACTTGACGTCTGGTCGTCAACCAACGGAGAAGCAATTAGATAAATTGCGTCGAGAAGGAGTAAATGGCGGGCCTAGTTTTCTCACTTGGTTCAGAGAACATGTAAATCCTTACCTTTTCTGACACGTATTATTTTACTCTACTGGGTTAATTATCTTATAATCTCTTATGATTTGCAGTGCGTGCTCGCTGACAATGTACATATAGACTTGCGACAGCTCTCTTACGAGAGTATTAGTGCCAAAAGTTACGGTCGCTATGATGTTAATGGTTTCCGCTTCCGTTCAACTATATTTGAAGCATATCGACCTCTAGCGGCAACAACTAATACTGGTGTTGTTACAAGGGTCGTTGATGGACAAGGACACGAAACTATGTATTATGGAATCATCAAAAATATAATCGAGTACAAATTTGCCGGGAATAAGGAGATTAAAGTAGTCTTCTTCGATTGTGATTGGTTCGACCCTAAACATGGTACTCGTGAAAATCAATTGGGATGGTTGAAGTCAAACACGCGGAACGATTATCTAGTTGCGACAATTTTGTCCTTGCTCATCAAGTCGAGCAGGTGTATTATATGCCCTACCCATGTGAAAAACTAAGTGCTTGGTGGGTAGTCTACAAAGTGAATCCTCGGGAACGTCTACACACCCCTAGTGATGACGCTTATCAATTGGAGGTTGAAGAGGTCGATGAGGTTTATCAAGATGATGAATTGCCGACTTCGTTTAATGTAGAGTCAGAATCGTCGACAGATTCTTTTCTCGGCGATTCTAATGATGTGGCAGTTCCCGAGAAAAGGAAACACCAACATAAGAAGAAAAAAGTAACATGGCGTGCTTTGGGGAGAAAAGGACAGATTGATCATGATTTTGATGATAATTGACAAGTAATTGTTTTTATACATGGATATGCAATATACTTCATATTACATGTTTTTTCATATGTACAAACCTTCTTTACTAATAAATGCTTGTTTGTGCTTATTTTGAACAGGATGTCGAAAAAGATGAAGAGTGTCACGAGGAAGCTCTTCCGCTTGGGGAGTTCATCGGCGAGTACTCCGGCGAGTACACCGAAGAGTCAGGAGGACACCCTATTCCAGGGTAGTTCCTCTTCTTCAAACAGACGTCGTCTAGAGCAGCTCCTGAGATGCATAGATCCGACATTAATTGGTCGGCCTATTGCATTTCAACTAGATGAGGAGGTAACTTTCAGATTGTTTTTTATGCCAGTTATAAACTATTACTAATTGTTTCAATACTGTATATGGACAAATATGACTTTGTATGTGGCTCTCGCTGTGTTTTGTGAATTTGTATGTGAGTTTGGATGTTATATGTGAATTCAGATGTGTACTGTGACTTTGGATGTGAATTCAGTTATATTATGTGATTTTGGATGTGATGTGTGAAGTGTGGATGTGAATTTGGATGTGAGATGTGATTTTGGATGTGAGATGTGATTTTGGATGTTATATGTGAAGTTTGAATGTGATTTTGGATGTGAAATGTGATTTTGGATGTGTATTGTGAATGTATGTGAAATTGTGGTTGGATGTGAGTGTGAGTAGGGGAACCAGGAAAAAAAATATCAGTTAACTTCCGTCGGCTTTGACCATAGCCGACGGAAGTTAGCTGGTTTCGGCCACGTGAGCAGAAAGGCTAACTTCCGTCGGCTTTGGCCCTAGCCGACGGAAGTTAGCTGCCCCTAACTTCCGTCGGCCAGGCTGGCCGACGGAAGTTAAAGCCCCCCTGCTGACGTGGCAGTGTTCGGCGCTAACTTCCGTCGGCCACGTCAAGCCGACGGAAGTTAGCTAACTTCCGTCGGCGGCCGACGGAAGTTAGCTAACTTCCGTCGCCTCGCTTCCGTCGGCCAAAGGCCGACGGAAGTTAGCGTTTTGCCGACGGAAGTTGGCTTCTTTCGTCGAGAAAGGGCTAACTTCCGTCGGCTTTGGCCGACGGAAGTTGCCTGTTTTGTTGTAGTGATTGTTATGAATCATCTCATTCCTTCGTATTCAATGAACCAAATACTAACTTAGAGGTGCTGTTTGTGTAGCTAGGTAGCTGTGGACAAAAATAATCGATACTGACGAACCAAAAAAGATCGAGATTGAGACCGAAAGGTTTAATCAGCAACTCGTTTCATCCTCTTACATGCGTGCGAATGATCGATTTATACATGCACGTAGAACCTCGGTCTGATTGAGTAGTGTTCGGTCTGATTCGTTAGACTGAAGACTGAGACCGAAATTTCAATTACCCGAATTACCGGTGTTCAAATTTCTATTGATAATTTCGGTCTCCTGTTTTTTAAAAAACGAATATTTTTAGACCTAAAAAACTTGACCTAATTTACGGAATAATGCACATCCCTATGTCTAAGCACACGGTGCTTCTCGTTGCAAGAAAAAAACTTTGAATCAATTTTGGAATCAGCCTGGCCTTGCTTTACCTGGGAGAAAGAAACTAAAACTTCATAACTTTTTGGACGCCTCAATGAACAACATCAGGTGCAAGCCAATCATTCGGAATCTTCGATTTCTCCTTTTTCATCGCCGCACACCGAATGCATGTGCATAAGGTATATATATATTTTATTTTTCATCCCAGAATTTTGACCGTCGCAGTCCATATCTTCTGTTCCAAAACTTAGCGAACAAGTATATATAGCTTCTCGAGAACTTTATTAATCTCGTTTTCGTTAGGTTCTGCACAAAGTTCCCTATTCGATCAATTGAATAAAGGTTCGAATTGCAAAGCAGCAAAAGTAGATACGAGTATAAAGTGGGACAGGTGTATATATATGGAGCCATTATATTGCAAAGAAGGAAGAACCTTACATACGTACGTATTGATTGAAAACTACTGATCCGTGGCATGCATGAACCAAACAAACGCAAAGCAATCACTGTATCGGTAAAGTTGTTTAATTTCTCCGGAAGAATAAATTGTTGGCTATGCCAGATTGACAGATCCATCTCCCTTTGTGACTAAAGTATCAATTTCGAGGAATAAATATTGTACTATATACTTAACTTTGCAAATCTTTTGAACATTCATCCTCAAACTATCAATGAACGGTGTATATATGCTTTTTATATTAGGAATATTTTTTCTGTAAGTGAAAGAAAGATGTGGACTTCTCACATGAGTGATGAGTGACATGGCGGCGGGTGAGTTTACCATCGGTGATATTTGATCAGTGATGTATTGTCTATCTTCGATGACCATGACCGGGTATGTAACCAATTGCAATAGGTATTGTTATCTTTAGAGTTTAGAGGTTAATAATAATCACATGTCATAGATCAGGGTCACCTTAGAGATTACTAGTTTTACCACCTACTACCACAGACACATATGATTCATTTATAATGGTTGGTAATAACGACCCGTTAAAGATAAGGGTTTACCCCAAAGTTAGTAATACTACTCATCACACGGTCATCTGTCATAGATTGTAATAATGACTTGTCACAAATGACTCTATCTATGATGGGTAATAACCTCATCCACCATGGCTCACTATAATTTATATACGACTGTTGATAATTATGACATATCATATATATATATATAATTTCTGAAATATTTACTAGCTAGCTAACCTTAGGTATGATAGTTATGCCCTCTAAAAATGATAGAATACAACCATCACAAATCAAATTTATAAAGAATATTTTACATTCTTTACAACATGTATACATTTCACATGTATCCATATTCATATCACATTCCATCAATGTAATATCACTACTGAACCATCAATATATATATATATATATGACACATATTATCATCACATTTAATCATATACAATTCACATTTATCTTCACATATCACAATCCATCAGTAATGTATATTGCAACCATCTTTCATCAATGTAATATCCCACAAGATACTTTGCTAAATTGGCCTAACAATTAAAAAAATAGGGACAAAATATGTTACACCTCTGTAGGTTCATCGCTAGAGCACTTTTAACTTTGACCAACGTAAAAGGGACTTCTTAATCTAAGACTTGCAATAATAGGAAGGTGGTTATCCTTTTCCTCCAATATATAGCCCAACATCATCAAAGTTGATTTTGCTCATTTTCTATTTCTACTTCTATTAATCGTAGAGAATAGTAAGATTAGTACATCAGAATATGTCACCTGCTCTAAGTGGATTTACATGTGGTGGTATATATTTACATTGTTGATTGCTTTAGTTAAACTAGTGAAATCATGGAGGCTTTACTTGAAGAGAGTCAAAGTGCACCATAAGGTTCCACTTCGGTACGACAACATATATTAGTCGGATCTTTACTGTCATCTTCATCAAATTATAATTATTATAATACTGACAGGATTTTCGAGGAAGCTATTTTTTAAAAGGTTTGCAAGTATTTTTGATTTGGCACTCGGCAAATCTTGAACGTCACCAAGAGTTAAACGTTTGCTGAGTATCCGAGGGAATACACTCGGCAAACGCATTGTTTCGGGTGGTGAACCCACGAAAACACACTGTGCTCGTAATCTAGTGTAGGATTATGTAGCTCAAACTAGAATAGAGAAACCAGGTACATTTTTCAGAATGATCCAAGGACCACGATCCGATGGAAAACAATTCATGTATAAGATGTTTGCATGATTACTGATCGAGTTGGAATGTCACGGTCCGGATACCTTGCGTTGTTCGAGAGGTTAGTTGCCTTCAAAAGACTGGACCGCCCAAACTTGAATGGATCGTAGTGTTTATAAGGTTACAGTCAACAAGAAAAGTTGGTGCACGGTTATTCTCAGATCTAATTGCTTTTAAAATCGTAAATATGTTTTGCTAATTGTAGTACATTTCTGTTTCCGTTGTAGCGTCGATCTGAAATGTAAAATCAAATAATATGAATGATGACTGATCGATGAAATTATAAATTAAGAATTATATTGTGTTTTCAAGATGGGACAACAAACTCAAACGTAGAAATTCTGAATTTATTGCAAGCGTTTTAATTATATTTCTCCTTTAAAAAATGAGGAAGCTTTCGATTCCAATATTTACAAAGGGGCGACAAGAATTTGAAAGGAAAAAAACAAGAATTGAAGCTAAATCGAAGCATTCCACGACCAAAATAAAATATCTAATCTCCCCTAAAACGACACAAAAAAATAAAATATTATGAAATCAATTCAACGAGCGCATGGACTGACCGGCCAATCAAGCAGGGCATGGGCCATCCAGGCACCAGTAATGCAATTTTTCTCCCAACTCACGCATTAAATCTGAAAGCTCAGTGGTTCTCCCAACAATCGTTTTGTGTATCCTCCTACCATCAATATGATGTTACAAGCAAAACAAGAAGGAAATTCCGGCATCCATCCTAACCATACAAAATCAGACACGATGTACTGTTTATGAATGGTACACTTCTTTTTAGGTGAATTTTCTCTCTGTATATAAATGATCCTCCCCTTCCCCCACAACTCTGCACACATGAGCTGAGCTAGCTAGCACTCGCCCTCCTCTCGGCTCCAAAACAGCAAGCAGAAGCAGAGACTAGATAGTTGATTAGCCTTGTGATCGACTTGTTGCGAGGCAGCTAGAGAGAATATTTGCAGTGCAGACACCATGGGGATCTTCGACCACCTCGAGGATCTCTGCAGCTTGACAGAGACCAAGGAGGCCTTCAAGCTCAGGAAGAAGCGGCCACTCCAGGTGAGCTTTTGTGAAACATATATTCTTTAGTTTAAATATTTGTTGAATATTTGTTGAATTTTGTAGGCGTGGATGAGATTTGTAATTTAGCTGAGGTGTGTTAATTTAGTTGTGGGGTGCGCATGCATGCAGACGGTGAACATCAAGGTGAAGATGGACTGCGAGGGGTGCGAGAGGAGGGTGAAGAGCGCGGTGAAGTCGATGAGGGGGGTGACGAACGTGGCGGTGAACCCGAAGCAGAGCCGGTGCACGGTGACGGGGTACGTGGAGGCGAGCAAGGTGCTGGAGCGGGTGAAGAGCACGGGGAAGGCGGCGGAGATGTGGCCGTACGTGCCGTACACCGTGGCCACCTACCCCTACGTCGGCGGCGCCTACGACAAGAAGGCCCCCGCCGGCTTCGTCCGCAGCGCGCCGCAGGCTATGGCCGACCCCTCCGCCCCCGAGGTCCGCTACATGACCATGTTCAGCGACGAGAACGTCGACTCCTGCGCCGTCATGTGAACATATATATATATGTGTACCTTGTCCTCGCTAGCCAGCTAGCTCGAGCTACCGGCCACTCCGGCCGTCCGGCGACCCCCGAAGGCCCCGATCAGACTCCGGGCTCGCCGGCCGGCCGGTCTGCCGGCGAGACATGCTTGCCTTGCTTGCTGTTGTACTGCGCACTAGCTGCGGCGTGCCTGCATGGATACGTACGTACAGATCATATCATCATAGAGCGTGCTTGCTGATGCTGTAAGCTGATTTACTTCTCTACGTGTATATGTGATATTGTGATCTTGTCCGATGAGATGTATAATGTATACTACTACTTTAATGTATATTTATTGTTACCTGTTCTAAAATATAAGGTGTCTTTGTTTTAGAAAAATCAATATTTGTAATTTTTAACTAGCTAACAATTAAGCTAAAAATATTTAGATCTAATGTTGTGCATGCTGTATAGTTAGATTCATTTTTTTTAAAAAAATATATGTTGTTCTCTTAATAGTTTTTGATAATATATATTGTGAAATTAATTAACGATTAATTAATATTATATGTTGAATACTGTGTATAAAACTTATATCCCTTATATTTTGGTAAGGTTTCAGAAAAAAATTTTGAAAGTAAATAGATGTGCTTTTGTAAAAGGGATGTGAGCAAGAATAAGTTAACATTGGATTTCATAAAAACTTCGACCTTAGTATTGGGATGGATGATCCTAGGATATTTTCGTATCACATCTATGATACGTGACTTTTAATTAAAATCGGACCCATGTGACATTTTTACACACAGAAAATTCACATGCCTTTCAAATAAAATCGGATCACATGATTTTCTTAGAAAAATAAAATAGAGGTGGTTAGCCCCAAATGGAAAGTTAATTAACGCCCGCTCAATACAGCTGCTCCGGCTAAGCTGATCGCCTTATTATCACGATATGCTTTTCAAAAAATTTAAGCAATATGGTTTCCTTAAAAAATTAAATAAAAATCATTTTCAACATTTCCATACTTAATGCTTAATTAACTATGCTTTAATGACGTCTCCGGTTTTTCGATTGTTTGATTGAACCATTCTATGATGATATGAATAAATCCATGTCACTCTCATGCCCTGCCTTCCTACCTAAACATCTCTATCTTCTTTGGAGCGGAACACCTTATCTTTTTGAGCCGGCCAACAAAAGAAAACCAAGAAATTGAAATGGCCTCTGCTTTAGATTACTGTTGAATCCTATATATCACCAGCTAATTAACTTCAGTGCCTCTAAACCAGTAAGCTAATACAATTCACGGTTGTCATGTATGAGAAATTCCGCACCAGAAGTAACATATGAGAAGGATGCATTTGTGTATATTGGGAGATCGAAATCTGTCCTACAACTTTTTTTGTCTTGGAAAGCTACTATTAAAATGCGAGGAACGAATGACAGGAATCTAATTAAGATCTCCAAATTCAGAGCAAAGTACATCCCAAGTCCCAACAGACCCGTGACATCCCAACAGACGTGGGTCGTCAAACCATACCGTTTCCTTGGGTCGATCGGTTGTTGCGTGGTGCTATATGTTAGTGCATCAATCAATCAAAGGTCCCATGCATGTGATTATTGCCATCGAATGCTGGTCGGATCACCATGTATATTTCGTTCCTCCAGAGGTATATTGTTGGTTTGTAAACACAAAAACATTAAGGAGGTGTATTTCATTGTCGGTTGTTGTGTCGAGCTAGCCTATAGTGATGAGATATTGCTACCGGCCGGTTCGGAAAAACGAAAAAGTTAAGTTTCTTAATTTTCCTATACAACCTATTCGTAAATACTATACATGGCTGGTTGGTTGTTGTAGTACTATATAAATTGAGCTGGTGAAACCTTAGTGAGTAGAACAGTAATAATTTTCTCAACTTAAAAAGATCTGACTATATGTGTCTTGTTTGTGCACTGATAGGTGCAAGCACATATAGAACTTGTTTGGGAGCCTATAATCACAATCCATTCCTTCGAAATGGACTCGGGTTTTAAATTAAAATCCCGGCCCATCCCTAAGGAAGGAGCCGGGATTATGGACTTTCAAACAAGGATCATTTGAGATCCAATAGTTGATGAGGATAAATGTGTGTTCTTTCTCCCACACATATCAAGGGGATAAATTTGTGAACCGCTAATTTTTCTTCTGTGGATGGAACGTGTGCATTGTATCTTTGAGAATTATTTTTTGTGCAAGTCTAGAGGAACTGAATATTTAGCACAACAACAACAGATTGCTAAATAGATTGCTCTAGAGAAGGCAACTGGTGTGCTTTGAGTAGCAACATCTATGCCAGAGAGAGAGAGAGAGAGAGAGAGGAGAGAGAGAGAGAGAGAGAGAGAGAGAGAGCAGGGATGATCTAACTGTGTGTCGTAGGGTCTTGGGTGCTAAGCTTATTCTTATAGGCCGCTTATCTTGTAATAATATTTTCTAATATTTGAACCTTATGAAAACATATAAGTAGGCTTATGTAAATATGTTGCGATTATAATTATATAGATATGTTTCTATTTAACTTAATATATATTGTATTAAATTGATTTTAGATTCTGTGTGCATAAGCTTTGATGTAAGCTATACGTATGAATTTAACATATATGTGCATTTGTATATATGATGTAATAATATGTGCTTTATATATATAACATATACAGAAAAATGCCTATTGAATATATATTGGTTGGTAACGTGACGGTATTTAATAAGAACTGCCAATCAGTGTTAGTTATGAAATTGGTACTAGTGATTGTACTTGCCTAATCTTTTTTTAGCACACAACGATGTGATGAACATCTATGCTAATAGGACACAATTTTAAGGTACATCTATAGATGTCCAACCAAGTGGGCTATGTTGGCCTGGCCTAGCCTAAAGCACGATTGAGCATGGCTCGATTCCAAAAAAGCTAGTTAGATACGATTGATCTAGCGGGTCATGTTGTGCTACTTGTGTGCCATGGCCCAAGCATGGCCCAATAGCCTTGTGTGCTATGTCAGGCCAACACAACCCATTAGCATCTCATCGAGCTAGGGTCAATCTGCTAGCCAAGAAACCATATAAAACATCTCTCATTGTAAAGATATATGTGAGCAATAAGGCAGCATGAGTTTTCTATCCACCCTATTTGTTGTCATGTGATTGTTCATAGAAAATAACTCTATACTATACTTAATAGCATATATTTTTCAACTGTACAAACTGAACCAAACCCATGATGAAGCATTTTATTTTTATACTTGTGGAGTTGTGGATAAAGTTGGACTCTTTTTAACAAAAGTCAACATGACCTTCCATGTTAGTAGTGATGTTCCCCTTACAAACACTAATGACAATATACATGGAAGCATATTTTTCGGTCAAAAGTAACATAATCCACAAGTAGGATTACTCTTGTACAAAATATTTTTGATTAAAAAATTTACATGGTTTTTACATAAATTAGATTAATCCTTAAAAATTCTTAAAAAAATTGTCGGGGATATGACCCGTGGGTACTCTGTAGTTGGGCTTATTAGATCGGACCAAATGCATGCCAAGATCAGCATTGAACCATCTTGTATGGCCCATAAACAGTTGTTTGACTCTGATAAGGAAAGTTGAGTACTTATTAGATAGTTAAGTTCCAGATATAATATCAAGAGATTTATGTGTACTAGAGTCCTTGTAATTAGGGATTTAGCAGGTAAATTTGATAGGAAGTTCTAGATTGACTCGAGATAGAGTCTTAGGTTATTGAATTCACATCATGAGTATATAAAGGAAGCAAGAACCCTCCAAGGAACAAGCCATCTAGTATATTTTTATTGCTTTCGATGCTCTAAGCCTTCATAGCTTGATTGTGTCGTATTGTATATATTATACACCAAAATACTTAATGCATGGATATTATCCTTTGGGAGGCCTAAATCAGTATAAACCTTGACACTTGTATTCTAGAGTCGACCATCAAGTTCAAAGGTGTACCACTTCCCTTACACACATCTAATCACCTCGTCGGGTACCCCCTTGGGTGGACTAGCTAGTGATTCACTGACAATTGGCGTGTTAGGTAGGGAATCGCGCACATCGCTTTCACTAGTATTCGATGGCATCACCACTGTAAACTCTCAGCCATGCCCGGGACAATGCTCATCTTGGGTAACATGACATACATGGCCAATTCGCTATGTCAGAACTTTGAGGAATCACCTCCTTAGTGCTCTTGATGTTAGGAGGATTTTCCTAAGCATGCTAGAGGCTATCTCATCGGATGGCTCACCAAGGCATGGTCTAGGTCCGCTAATGACCACATCATGTCTATTGGATCTGGTCCCTCCCACCACACTGAGTCGACAAGATTGCAGCATAGAAGACCTATGGAGAATAGCTGGAAACCTCGAAAGGATAGGCGGAGGTTAAAGCACTCAAAAGAGAACGAACGTGGCAACGCTAGGGACCGGAGGGATGACACCAAGAATCAACCACGCAAGTGCTAGACCCAAAAGAAGGTTTGGCGCAAGAAAACCTATGAGGACATCATAATGCACGGAGAGTAGCAAATCAAAGTGGAGAGGCGGCTAACCAACAAGAACTGATGTCAAGATAAGCCGCCATAAAAGGCCTTTGACACAACTCCCTCGAGTTCATTATTATGATGAAGGAACCATGGAACAAACAAGGGTTGAAGAAATCGACTTAATAAAAGAAGCTCGGATATCGACCACAATTTAGTCGGATTGGTACCAACAAAACCTTTGGATAATGGCCACAAACAGAAGATTCAAAGTAGGTGACTTGGTACTTCACCGATGACAATCAACCATCAAGATGCACAAACTCTACCCCCCTAGGAAGGACTCTTTATTATCTCTAAAGTAACAAGACTAGGGGCCTACATACTAATACGAGAGGATGAGGAAGAAGTACTGAACTCTTGGAATATCGAGCACCTTCATCGATTTTATGCCTAACAAATATTCTACTAATGATCATTCTTGATGATACATGTCTAGACACTCGTTGACTCTAGGATGTTGTTTTATTTGTAGACAATGCCGACTACTTTCCCCAAGACATGCATCTGGGTTAGGAAGGGGTCAGCCCTTGAGATATACACCAACAGTCGAGCATCACTATCATCGATCTTGCTGACTACTTCCCCTAGGCATCCCTTGGGTTCTACACCCATAGTCGAGCATTACCCTCGCTGACCTATGCCGATTACATCCCCCTCCGCATTGGGTGCTAGAAGGTCACCGTACATGCAACCTGTTTGGGGAGAGAGTCTGTGGCGCCCCGATTTATCAAAATCGAGACATTATTGAATTTCATAAGAAAAACAATAATACAAGAGGTTCATCATGCGACAATCGTACATACGACAGTATTAATGGTACGCAGACCATAATTATTACATCAGAGTTGAAATAAAAATAGTAATAAAAGTAAATAGCATGACGAACGTTTTCTTCAGGATCTTTGCTTGACTGGGTCGCTACTCCAGACCGTCTTCATAGTAGGCATCCTCTGTGGGGTCCAACGGGTATGAGTACAAAAAGTACTCAACAAGACACCGCAAATGCAAGTAATAATGCAGGATAATAAACAAGGATGGGCAATGGCTAACAGTGCGGAAAAGTACATTTTTCAGTTGTTGCATTTAGTGTAATCAAATTTTATCAGGTGGAAATATAAACATGAACATCAATAACATCATCTAACTCGAGGAATACGTTTTACCTCCTCGCACAACAGTCCTTACATGTCAAACCATCATGCACATACATATTCAAAGTAATCTAACTGTGGGATGTCACACAACCCGCCCTTGACCGTGGGCTCGGCTTTTCGAAAAGATTTAAGACTCTGATCAGAGATGTACTACTGTACCCACAAGGCACGCACTCATCCCAATCGAGATGACCCATACCACGGGAACTGGTGCCAAAACCTCAGCATGAAATGCTCCAAGCGATAACCACCCGCTCTAGGTTTCGCCGGCGCGCCGGGCCGCATCCCGGCTAACGTCGCACCCCCTTTTGTGCCACATTGGTACAAGCCACCCGCAGGTGCTGCTTGACCCATCTCCAAATGGTGGCCTCGGTTTGGAACACTCCATACCTTAGTAGGACTTACCCATTAGACTTGTGGTTAGTACGAAGTGTATTGCAACGGATCCCGCAGACCGGTCCTTATAGTGCCTCGGGTGCTACCGACCAATGCCCTAGCTTGCACCCGGAACCCACCATGCATCCACTCACAACCACAACTCCAACACCGACAAAATTCCAAAGATGAGAATAACGAGGATCATATAGTAGAACCAATCGCTACGACTCATTTTTAATCCTATAGCAATCGTGTCAATACATTGGACACTAGCTAATAACATTTATCATATGGTGACAAGGAGTTTAGGCTAGAGAGCA
This sequence comes from Zizania palustris, assembly GCA_019279435.1. Taxonomy (NCBI): domain Eukaryota; kingdom Viridiplantae; phylum Streptophyta; class Magnoliopsida; order Poales; family Poaceae; genus Zizania; species Zizania palustris. Next base: position 6,063,087 of record JAAALK010000288.1, on the reverse strand, counting down.
TGGCTTGGGTTTTGGGCAGTCCCGGATGAAGTACATCCCTATCTCTTCCCACTTCCATTCAGGGACTTTGAGAGGCTGCAATAGTCCAGTAGGCCTTTGATGCTCTGCCTTGACTCGCCGGCATGTGTCGCACTTGGCCACATACTCAGCTATTTCTCTCTTCATGCTGACCCACCAATATTTTTCCTTCAGATCTTGATACATCTTGGTACTCCTGGGATGTATGGAGTATATAGTATCGTGGGCTTCTTGAAGGATGAGAGTCTTCAACTCAGGTTGGTCAGGTACGCATATCCGGTTTCCGAACCAGATGGTACCATGCTCGTCCTAGGAAAATCCGGGGCTTTACCCTTCCGCATGTTCTGTTGGATCTCCAAGATATCTGGGTCTTCCTTTTGCTTTTCTCAGATCTGGTCTATCAAGACAGGCCGAGACTCCAAGGCAGCGAGGTACGCTCGGGTGGTGATCCCTAAATTCAGCCTTTCCATCTCCTTGTAAAGTAAAGGAGCATGGTTCTGAATTATGATGGCGTTGCAGTACCCTTTTCGACTAAGGGCGTCTGCCACCACATTTGCCTTGCCTGGATGATAATGGATGCCCAAGTCGTAATCCTTGATCAGTTCCAACCATCTCCGTTGCCTGAGGTTCAGATCCAGTTGGGTGAATACTTACTTGAGGCTCTTGTGGTCGGTGAAGACCTCACACCGATTCCCCACAAGGTAATGTCTCCATATCTTCAAGGCATGAACCACGGCTGCTAATTCCAGGTCGTGGGTTGGGTAGTTCAGCTCATGTGGTCTTAGTTGTCGGGAGGCGTAGGATATCACCTTCCCTTCTTGCATTAAGACGCATCCCAATCCTTACGAGAGGCATCACAGTAGACGTGGAAGTCTTTCCAGATGTCTGGCAGAGTCAGAATAGGAGCTGACACGAGCTTCTTCTTGAGGGTCTGGAAGCTTTCTTCACAGTCTGGGGTCCATTCAAATTTTACTTCCTTCTGTAGAAGTCTGGTCATAGGCTTGGCGATCTTTGAAAAATTCTCGATGAACCGGCGGTAGTATCCGGCCAATCCGAGAAAGCTCCGGATCTCGGTCACAGTCGTGGGTTGCAGCCAGTTGGTCACTGCTTCCACGGTGGTTGGGTCCACTGCTATTCCTCCGGCAGATATGACATGATCGAGGAACTTTACCTCAGACGACCAAAATTCGCACTTGCTGTATTTGGCGTACAATTGCTGCTCCCTTAGCTTTCCGAGGGTCAGACGGAGGTGAGTTTCGTGTTCTTCCTTGGTCTTGGAGTAGACGAGGATATCGTCGATGAATACCACGATGAACTTGTCCAAGAACTCCATGAAAACGTTGTTCATCATGTTCATGAAAAAGGCCGGGGCATTCGTGAGTCCGAACGACATCACTGTATACTCGTAGAGTCCATAGCGGGAGGTGAAGGCAGTCTTGGGTATGTCTTCTTCTCTAATCCTCAACTGGTGATAACCTGACCTGAGGTCAATCTTGGAAAACACCGAGGATCCCTTCAGTTGATCGAACAGGTCGTCGATCCGAGGCAATGGGTACTTGTTCTTGATGGTTACGTCATTCAAGGCTCTATAGTCTACGCACATCCTCTTGGTCTTGTCCTTCTTCATGGCAAAGATGACCGGTGCACCCCAGGGTGAGGTACTCGGTCGGATGTACCCTTTCTGCTCTAGGTCTTCGATGTTGCTCTTGACCTCGGCTAATTCGTTGGCGGCCATCCGGTATGGGCGCTTGGAGATTGGAGTGGTCCCGGGGACAAGTTCGATTCTGAATTCGATGTCCCGCTTGGGAGGCATTCCTGGTAGGTCTTCAGGGAAGACGTCCATGAACTCCTTGACTATGGGTACTTCTTCAAGAGCTAGCGAATGGAGGGACGCTTCGAGTGGCTCGCGACTGGTCATCTGAAAGATGACGGCTGCACCTTCAGGGTTGGTCACTGTGACGGACTTGTTGGCACAATCGATCACTCCCTTGTGTTTCATCAACCAATCCATCCCTAGGATGAGGTCGAGTCCAGTGCATTTTATGAGGACTGGCTCGACCCAGAATAATACTCCTTGGATCTCTATCTTAACCTTGGGACTGTATAAGTGGGCTAAGGTTTTATTGCCAGGAGTGGCAATCACCATGGGGACGGATAGAGGGAGTACAGTCCAATTCGTTGATTTTCACAAAATCTTCCGAGACGAAAGAATGTGTTGCTCCAAAGTCAAATAAAATCATAGCTGGTACGGAATTCACGGTAAACGTACTGAGCACGACTTCGGGAGCCTCCTGAGCTTCCTCCGCGTTGACGTGGTTGACGCGGGCACGAACCGCCTGGTTGGGTGTTGTGCCTTGGGGCTGCTTGGGGTGGGGACACTGGTGCGAATAGTGCCCTTCCTTCCGGCAGTTGAAGCAGACGTCCGGCCTCCCTTGGCGATCCTTCAAGATCGTGGCCTTGGCGGCTAGCATCGGCTGAGCGGCCGAAGCTGGTGGAGCGGGGCGAGGATGCCTGGTGTTGGATCCACCGGCGGCGTGAGGTGGCCTGTAGGCGGGTCGAGGATGGTAGGCGGGCGCTGGTGGCGGAGGGACGAAGCAGGGCCTCTGAGAGTTCGCCTGTTGATGCTTGAAGGCGATCATCTTCTCTTCTTGAGGTCGAGCTTGTTCTGCTCAGTCTCTTGGATGAGCGCTTTGTTGACTAGCCGTTGGAAGTCGGCGTAGTCGGTGGCGACGAGCTAGATGGACAGCTCATCCTTGAGTCCCTAGAGGAACTTGGCCTGGCGTAGGGCGTCAGTCCGCACCTCTTTCGGTGCGTAGCGGGCGAGGCGGTTGAACTCATGGAGGTACTCCATGACGGTCCGGCTGCCCTGCTGCAGGTCGCGGAACTCCTGCTGCTTTACCGCGATGACACCGGTGGGGACGTGGGTGAGGAGCCATGCTGAATAGCGTGGGCCTCATGGCTCTAGAAGTGATGAGTCATTGTCACGATAGTCAAATAGGACAGAAGAAGAGAGGAGATCTGCTGTTTCATGGGCCGCGTGTGACTCAGGTACACGGGCAGCAAGCGACTGTCAGGCAGAGGAGGCTGCGAAGTCGGGCTGGCCCAATCCGGGTACATGGACCAGAAGCAGTAGAAGACCCACTAGGCTGTTGACCAGGACTGACTCAGGTACACGGGCGGTGAGCGATTGCCGGGCTGAGAGAGCTGCGGAGTCGGGCCGGCCCAATCCGGGTACCTGGTGCAAAGTCGGTGGAGGCTTTGTCAGTTTTGGCACAAAACTGACGATCGTCGATCTTGTATCCGACTGTCCAGAAGAGAAGCCGTAGTCGCTACGAAAGCTGAGCTTCCGAATAAGTCATCTGTAACTCTAGGCCCACAGTCAGTCATTCGTGTCTGTAAAAATACCTAAGGGTAGTAGAGTGTTTTCCTTTATTCTTGCGTCTGTAAAAACCCTAAGGGGCAGGTGGAGTGTTTCTAGTGTTGGGTGCCTATAAATAGGACCCCAATCCCTAGGGTTTGGACTACCCTTTTGGCTGAATTCAATACTACACCTTTGGGTCACTTTTTGTCTCTTGCATTCTCCCTTCTCTCTCTTGTTGTGCGCAGCCAGGCTGCATGTTTATGAGATTTTTGCCTTGCATTTATTTCTCTCCTACAGTGCTTTGAAGCTTCTATTCTCCATCTGTGCACATCATCATTTTTTTGTTTCGATTCACGTGCACAAGCAATTTCTGATGAGTTTTTGGGCTTCGGCAGGCGTGGGGAAGCTTCTGTTCTTCACGAGCAGAGTACTAGTTCTTGCTGTTTGCAAGTAGTACTCCACTGTAGCTACAGTACTCCTGTGCCAGCTTTTTGCTTTTACTGCTCAACTTTTTGATCGGGTTGACAGGACTGAAATCACTTTCCTGGCTGCTTTCAGGCGAAGCCATCCTCTCTGTTCGAAGCCCCTCAGCTCCGTGAGGCAGGCTTCGATCCGACCATACTCGAAGGCTTCGTTTCAATCTTCGAACTTTGTTTTGTGTTCTGTGTTACTAGCTTCGAAGTACTTTTTGAACGGACTGCATTGCATACTTCGAACGACAGTGCGAAGGTACTTCGGCTCTAGCTGTTCGAAGTCCACACTTCGATAGGTTTCGAAGTTGGCTTCGAAGCTTGTCGTTCTGCTAGGCTTCGCTTTGGGTTCTTTGTGGCGTGTCAACCTTCGCTTCTCTTTTCGAAGCTTTCTCTTTTCGAAGGTAGAGTATAGGCTTCGAATTTGGTGCCTCTGTCGTGTGACAGGCTTCGCTTCTTTGTTCGATGGTAGTCCGTCTGTGTGTTGCTTTCGAAGTTTTCTGTTCGAAGGTTTAGGTTCGAAGCACTCGGTTCGGAGCTGTGTCCGAAGCCTTGCCTTCGAAGTACATACTTCGAAGCAGGTTCCGGCTTTGTCATACTTCGTCATCTACCACTTCGAACTAGGCTAGATCAAAACACCTTCGGCATTCACAACACCCTTCGGCAGGCTTCGCAACTGACCTCCTGTAGGATCGATGTACCGACTAGAGGGGGTGAATAGGCGGTTTTTAAAACTAATTCGATTTCAGTTAAACAATGATCAAGGTCCTAAGACAATGGTAGCAAACCGCTAGAACAGGTATATTACTCTAGAAAAGTAAGCTTGCACAAATAAACTTGCTCGAAGATAAAGGGACAAGAGACAACCGAATTTTATCCCGAGGTTCGGAAATTTGCCAATTTCCTACGTCCTCGTTGAGGCGAGTTTCACTTGACCGCTCTCTTCACCAAGCCTCAGATTCTCAAAGAGAAATTAGCTTGAAGATGAGCCGGCACAGGAAGTGTAACTCTCGGGCCTCGATCACTAGTGGTAGCTCTTCTCCACTCCGGATAGGCGAGCTCCAACCTTCACAACCTCCCGGGTCTCCTCCACAACCTTCTAGGAGAGATCACCGGTTTCTTCTCCAAGCCGTCTAGGAGATGGCAATCTCCAAGAGTAACAAGCTGCAATCAAAGCTAGGAGAAGAGGATCAAGTGCCAAAATGCCAATGCAATGCAATTCACTCAATCACTTGATCACCCCTTTTTCTTCCCAACCTCACTAGTGCTCAAATTAGTGCTCAATGGTGGGAGAGACTCTCTTATGCTCAAGTATGCTCAAATGAATGCCAAAAGTCTAGCAAAGGAGCTGTAGCGAGAGTTTATATAGCCACACACCCAAAAACTAGCCGTTACACAAGTTAGGTGGCTCTCTGCGCATTGTCGGTCTGACCGCCCATCTTGGGCCGGTCTGACCGACCTCAACTGCAACGGCTAGAAAACTAGCCGTTTACTGATGTGACAGGACGCCTCGGTCTGACCGGCCATGCTGGCCCGGTCAGACCGGCCCTACCCGGTCTGACCGGCCATCGGCTCGGTCGGACCGATAGTGCTCCCGTCGGCTCTGTAAACCAGCAGTTTTCCAATGCGCGCAACCCGGTCGGACCGGCCCCCTGGCCGGTTCGGACCGCCCAACTCCAGCCGGTCTGACCGGACCCACATGGTCGGTCAGACCGCCAGGGTCAGACAACTCCAACAAAACGCTGCAATATGTTTTTCAAAGAATTTGCCAAAATAGCAACTTTTGCAACAATCACACATGATCAAAAGATACTATATGCAATGCAAATTGGCACTTGAAAATCAACTCATAACCAAGATGCAACCCCTCTTTATAGTACGGCAAAAACAAAATTTAAACCTAGCCTAATTGATCGCTCCAAACACCTCGATCAATTTCTAGATTCCTTCAAACCTTTTGTCGTAGCCTTTAACGTCGAGATCTTCGGGTTTTCCATCTTGTGCTCCATTTGCGCGGGACCTACTCATTTCCTTCACACTTAAGAAAATATTAGTCCACAAAACGCATGTTTATCATTAATTACCAAAACTCACATAGGGCCTAGATCTTCAATCTCCCCCTTTTTGGTAATTGATGACAAACACTTCAGAGATAAAGAATTATGTTAAAGTAGAAGTATCCACAATTAAGCGCAGAGCTCCCCCTGAAGAGATGATGGGGTACAAGTATATGGAGCAAGATATGAGGTATAATTCCAAACACAATTCACGCATTCAATGAAGCAAAGAGAGTTTCTCATAATAAAGGCAAATAGTTCAAATTAAGTTCAGTACGATATGGAAAGCAAATAGTGTTCGTTATACAAACAACCATAGATAGATAGCGATATAAAAAGATTGTTCCTTCCTAATCTTTCCTTCTTATTACTGCTTCCTTCTCACCTAATCCTCTGCTGCCTTCTCCCCTACTGCTAACTGCTTCTCCCCCTTTTGGCATCAAAAACCAAAAAGAGAGACTAATCCTGGGAAGGGGGCTGAGAATCATCAAGGCGACGACGACGGCGCTGGTACTGAAGAGGGTATCCTGTTGAGGAAGATGAATCTAGCCGATCAACTCGAGAAGAAAGAGTGTCAATCCTGGAGTTGATACGCTCTTGACCACCTTGAAGGTTCTGCAGATGGGAGGTGATAGCTTCTTGTCCTAGAGCCATTTGATCCATTCTTGAATTTAACTGAAGAAAGCCAGCTGTCACTTGTTGAAGAACTGGATCAAAGAACTGGGTGGCATCCATACCAAAATAAGCACCAGATCCAGAGCTCTGAGGAGGAGCAAAAGAGCTGCTAGGAATGTCCTGAGGATGAACCTGTCCTGTTCCCATATCAGCTGGATCGACGGCTGGAGCCAAAGGAGTGGCCGAGAAGCGAGGCCTGTACTGAGAGTGGGTGATATCAAGGCGCTCATCACATTTCCTACTTTGCTCAAAATTAATCTCATGATAAACGGAGCATAGTAGACTCCAAGAGTGAGGCTTCCTTTTGATAGTGCCATCTCATATAACATCAAATGAATGACATCAAACCTCTTTCCAGTCATCACTGCATCTAGAAGAGTCCAAGCAACACCTCGAATAGCATCATTGTTGCCTAGACGCGGTAAAATGGAGTGCCGCAGAATGCGATGTGCCACACTATGAAGAGTCTTCATTCCAGTAACCCCTCCAATCTTGTGAGCAGCAGATGGATGTAGAATTGAGCCATCTCTTCTTCTGACAAAGGATTGTGAGTGAACTCATCATGCAGTCTGAGGCCAGAAGAGAACCTTATGTCCCAAGCACTCTGAATTTCTTGCTTTGTAGCAATGCAAAAGATATCTCCAGTCATCCATGTAAGAGAATCACAAGTGGCAGGTATGAAAACTGTGGCATAAAACTGACGGATAACATCCCAATTGAAATATTGCTTTAGACTCACTATTTTGTTTATACCAACAGTTCCAAATATGTTTCTGAGAGCTGCAACCTCTCCACTTAGATCCCTCCAAGAAATCCACTTATGCGGAGCCAAAGAACGGTTCTCATATGCAATATTGAATACCTCTTTCTGAAATTTTGTATGAAACCGCTGATCTGATGTATCTCTTGGTCTGAGAAATTGATTGTGGTGGCGCAGACGAGCAAAGTTCTCTTGATTCCGGACATCTACCTTGAATTCAAAGGATTGCAAAAGGATCTTCACTAGCTGCTGGAGGTTGAGGTGCTAATTCTTCTTCATTCTCAAAGCTGTCATCCTCATAGGCAAGTCCTCGTCACTGTCATCTTGAAAGTGCCGG